>JAVJIF010025651.1:0-113489 GCA_038442645.1 Agave tequilana | reverse complement strand
TCCTCATTATGTGGGCAGTAATTGACCCAGTAATGAGGGCAGTTATAACAGAGACGTATGGCTTCTCTGTAGGGCCTGTTTGGTTAAGGGTGGAAGTGAGGAAGTAAGGAATTGAGGAAGTAGTAATAATTTCCTTTGGAACTTGGGAATTGATTAGTAAGTTTTCCGGTGTTTGGATGTTGTTGGGAAGTGTGGTTTGAAAAAAATTTTGTCTTTTCCGGTTTGGATGATAATGTAAAAGTGGAGGTGTGAAAAAGTTGACCACAAAGTTGACCGTTATAAAATAATATTAAAATAAAAATTAATTAAGAAAAATAAAAAATAGACTGTAATTAGAATGCAAGTGAGATTTACATGGTTAAAAAATTAACTGTTTTGTGCTACAATTTATTACAAATAAGATTTACATGACACAAAATTACTGTAGCACTCTGGAAGTGAGGAAATGGTTGTGTAAAAGAGAAAAGATAAAAGGAAAAGAGGTTTTCATATTTTACTTTTCCGGTATTTGGATAGATAGGGAAGTGAGCAATTATACTTCCCTATTTCCTTACTTCCGCCCACTTCCTTGCAACCAAACAGCCCCTAGTTGAAACGTGAGATTCGAGCCTCGCGTTTTGGATGCCGACTCCGAACCTTGCTAGACGCGGGCTTCGAACTCTACCAGGCGCAGGCTTCGTGCTCTGCGCGTCTTGAGATTGCAGTGATGTCGAGACGCGGGTTTCGAACCTTGCGTCTTGGCACTGCAGTGATGTTAGGACGCGGGCTTCGAGCTTAGCATCTTGGTCATTACAGTGAAGCTGGGACGCGGGCTTCGATCCTCGCGTCTTGGTACTGTAGTGATGCTGAGGCACGGGCTTCAAACTCTGCGTCTTGGCATTACACGAGTGGCTATGATTAGCCTCGCGTCTGAAGTATTGACTCTTCTCTCTGATGATTTGTCTTCAGTATTTTAGACAGTCTACAGTATAGAGACGTTACTGCGACGTCTATACGCAGAGCGAAAATACCCTCACATATATATGCTAAGTATCAGTATAAGCAGGAATTAGAGTACGGAAGCACAATGGTAATATACATTCCAATAAAATAGTACAACTACATTGTTATCATGAAGTGTGATCCAATATTTTATGAATATTACATCACCAGAAGATACAAATATATAATTTACAAAAGGATATACAATGTACAAGAGCTGGTAGATGCTCACGAGCAATCAAAAGAGAATCTAGAGAAAACTGAGAAGGGAGGACTGAAAGAAAAGGGCTCCGGACAGTCTACTGATGATCCACGCTTCTGCTGCGCATTCTAATCAACAACAGGGGAATACACAAACTCAAAGCTCCAAGATCTGGACATGCAAATCCAAAAATGTCAAAAAGCAACCCAACGAGGACGTAAAATGAAGCCAAGTGGCGTACACAAGCAAACATACGGGTATCAATAATCCAATCGGAAGACATTTGTGAAAATCGTGTCGTGAGCACAGGCACTCACAAGTATAATTGAGGCATCAAGTAAATCGATAAATACAAGTGTAAACAAAACTAGTTGTACTAGCTCAGACTTTGGATTCATGAGATGATACGTCAAAAGAATAATCCAAATACGAAAACCCTCGTATGTATGTATGTGTGTGTGTGTGTATATATATCATATACCTCATCTCACCATCGTCTGAGTTTTACAACCTAAGTTTCCCTCAGTGTACAGGATAAAAGAACAGCATGTACAGTACCGTAAAATATATGAGTACCTAAGTCATGTAGACAAGCAAGAAGTAGTAAATATAAAGGGTAACCACGGAATTCATATACAACCAAAAGCAAGTAGGAGATCAATACAGTAGCTCAGATATAATATGTAACAAGAGTCAGCAATGTATAGTATACTGACAGCAGGAAATCAGTAGAGTAGTACACAAGTGATGAACAAGGTATAGAAAAATATTAATAACATTACTAGTTAACAAAACCTAAAATCGAAGCAAAAACCAAAACATCAATCTGAATCAAAATTTGATGAAATCAAATACGACAAGACTAGTAGTACAACTCAGTTTACGGTTCATAGGATTAGTACGTTAAAAAAAAATCCAAAAAAGGAAAGCCGCATATATATAAGTTACCCATGACACCGTAATCCGAATGTATACAGCCAGAATTGCAAAATGTCATGAAAACCGATAAAGCACTAAGAATTAGCATATTTGTTTATTATAAGGCCGTCTGAGTTGTTTACTTAAGTATGCATCCCTATCTATCCACTTACAACTTATAGAAAATTATCAGAGACTGATGGAGTTCGACGAATCATGTTTAGAATGGGTCCCATACTTACCCGAGATAACGACCTCAGGGGTATCCGGTACTGCACCGAAAACATTCCGCTAGGAGCCGGGACTTACCGATCGCCCGAACAGGAGAGTGAGAAGAAGAGTATAGCAGACCCCATAAGAATAGGCCTAAGGCTTGTGCATACCCTGGTAGGAAGAAGAACATGAAGGGCTAGGGGTACCAGTATCCACAGAATCTTGGTGGCCGCCAAGTAATCCCAAAAGAAGGTGGCCACGCGTGACATGATAATGCCATCATAAATATGGAACTTAATCAGGACCTATCAGTTTACATAATACAAGAGACTCAGGGGTTCAGTGTATAGGAGTTCAGGAGTATCCGGAGATACAAAATGTCAGGACCATAGGATCATAATCACTGTACATATAAAGAAGAAGCAGGAGAGAGGTAGAAAACTAGTCGTTGATAACATGCAGATGTAAGGTATCAGGTGGAGTACAAGTAAATACAGAGTTACAACATCAATCAAGTAACTGATCACGCCTGCTAGTTCAGGAAAAAGAGAGTAAAAGAATAATTCAAACTCTTCACAACCATAATTATAACAATAACAGATTAGGCTATTAATTAGCTATGCGGAACTGAGCAAAGTGAGAGCGTATCCAGACATATTAATAGCAATAATAATAACTATTAAACAATCAAGCTGAGCTAAGCAGGGCTGGAGCGAATCTAGCATACAAGGCTAGCTGCTATCATGATCGGTATGGTTACTGCTTGCGGTGTAGCTAAACACACACGACGAAGCGAGACGCTATGCTTCCGCTGTGGACTAAGCCACGATTACAGCGTAATTATGCTCGGATGGAGGTTAGCAGTAAAAGCTCACTATCAGACAGAGCATGAAAAGCTCAGAGGCTAAGCCCGGAGGCGATAGGGCCAGAAGGCCAAATCGGTACCTGCAAAAAAGGTTAGTATCACACAAGCACATATACAAACATGATAAATAATAATTAACAGCTCTGGACGCTAAATAAGAGACCGCGAGAACGATCAAAACACAATTCCCTGCAGCTACCATGAAACCAAAGGGTACAAGGTACATCGCCTATTAAGTAGCCCGGGAAGTGGGCTGTACATTCAGAAGTGTTAGTACCATATACGCATGGTATAAAGTAGTAATAGAATGATATCACATGCAGAATGTATGTAAAGATATTAAATTTCACTACTACAGACATTCATCACTGGTCTACTATATATACAATCCTGGGCACTCGGCTACATACATATACATGCACCAATACACAATTACAATTAATCACCCACCAATATATAAAACGCCCACAATACAATATATGGTAAACAACCTAAGTCCAAGAGAGTTCTCGCCTAATCAGAGCTTGGACACGGGCACAGGGAACACCCACAGTCAGAGACAGAAAGAAACAGTGAGAGGAGAGAGAAAGATCTAGAGAGATTAGAGAGAAAGATCTAGAGAGATTTAGAGAGAAAGAGAGATCAAAAGAGCCCCACACCTATCTCATGCATTGTTCTCAATATATGAATGAATATATAAATGCATGAAAAAGAATAAGGGAAGGAAAATATTGCCTTAAGATGGTGGGTCTGGTGATAAAGGGAGACTAAGAGAGAGACAGGGAGAGAAGAGGGTGGTTGGCCAGTGGTGGCCCGCGGCTGGCCACGACCGCCAGAGGCCCCACAAAGAGAGTGAAAGAAGTTAGAGAGAGGAGAGAGGAAAGATAAAAGAGAGATAAGAGATCTAGAGGGGGAGAGAGAGGAGAATCAGGAGGGGAGAGGGAGGCTGGCCAGCCAATGGCGGCGGCGGCGGTCACGGCCAAGAGCGGCGCAGATCTGACCAAGGGAGGAAGAAGGAGAGAAAAGAGAGGGAAAAGAAAAAGAGAGGGAAAAGAATAGAGAAGAGAAGAGGAAGAGGGGATCAGCCTTGGGGATTTGCTGTGCTAGGTGAGGGCCCTTGAGGTCATCGGCAGTCAGATCTAGCCTGATATCGCCAGGTGGGGAGAGAGAAAGAGGGGGAGAGAAAGTGAGAAAGGGGAAGGAAAGAGAGAGAAGAGAGGAGGGGGAGAGAGAGGAGGGGAGAGAGAGAGAGAGAGGAGATCGAGGTCATCGTCGGTTAAGAGCGTCGCTGGGGGTCGGGTGGCGCAGCGACGCGGGGCCTGGGACAGCGATCGCCGACTGAAGAAAGAGAGTGAGAGTGGAGAGAGAGGAAGAGGGAAATGAGAGGAGAGAGAAATGAATGAGAGAGGGAGAGATATTTATTTGGGTGGATGGGAATGGGCCACATGGCAATCAAGGAGAAAGACAAAAAAGAAAGAGGAAGAAAAGGAGAGGGAAAACCCAAATAAAATAATATATTATAATAGAGTAAAATTTGAGAAATTCAGAAAAACCTCCAAAAATTCGCAGGATGGAAAACATCATCCTGAATAACAATATGAAATCAGATTCAAGAAATTCAATCCTATTTGCAATTTAAAAATCCTAGAATCGATCAGCAGTAATAGTCGCCACCGATTTTAGAAAATTTGCAAACTAAATCAGAAAAATTTCAGAAAATCTAAAAAAATCCAAAATATTGAAAAATAACATTTTAAATTGAAACAGGCCAAATCCAACTACCAAGAAGGTCAAATCAAGTAAAATCATTGAATGAAAGAGATCGGGTCCAGGGTCAGACACAGGCTAGCACTTAGTCCATAGAACACGGTTCTGATATCAAATAATAATAAAAAAATAATAACAAAAGAAAAAGAAATATGGAGAAAATAGGAAAAAAACGAGTGAAAAATCGGGACACGTATCTGGGTACCTAATCGAGAAAGGGACTTACACTGATAAGGGTCAAATCTTGACCACTATAGATGCCCCCCGCTTCCCACTTGTCGGAGTTGCGAAAAAGAAGTCCAGGAAGCGAAGATGCCCAGATTATGAATGCTTTAAAACTTATCATGATGTTGTGCGATGAATCTATCTGGATTACTGTGAATCTTCTGGAATTAATTATTTGTTGTATAGCTGGCTGAGATTGTCACATCAGGAGCGACTGGATCTCTTAAAAGGATGAACGTACATCTCTTTGAATCCTAGCATTAATATGACTGAGATTGTAGGGTGACAGTGATGGTTAATTTTTTGCCTTTATTGTTGACCAAAAATCGGGATTGTGGGCCAACTTTTCAGGGATTGGAAAGTTGAATTGAGACAATTGGGCTTCTCGTCTGTCTATAAATATAGGGAGATCTATAGAAGGAAATCATCTTTTGTCTTCTTCAAAAACTTTTGCTCGAAACCCTAATTTCTTTTCTTGTTGCGCTGCCATGTCGTCTTTCTCTTTTTTCATCAAATGGAGGAAGGAGAAGGAGAGGGAGAAAGATGAGTAAAGGGTAACTGAGCTCTCTCTTTTAGGAAGTCTGAAAGATGCATCACATTAGTCATCATGAAAGGGTTGTTACGGCGCATAAGTCGCTGTGACAGGGTGCCACCGTCCAAGAAAAGCGCAAGATGAACGGAAGAGGCTTCAATTAATCCAAACCGAGGGATACTGGCTTTTTCTTTCAGTGTCCTGGAGTCTCTTTGCTGGTGATCTAGAGTCTCCTCGTTTGATAGTGGTACTTTTCCTGGGTGATATTAGGGTTTAGACATGATTTCATCACTGTCTGGCTTGTCTTATCGGAGCCCGTCTCTTCAGACATCACTATTGCTCTCCCGGAGGGTTTCAAAAGAATTCTCATCCTTCTTGCAACGCGAGGGGGACTGTGGCATCGGTATAGCTGTCTTGGAGTCGTAGAGAGTGAAAAGGAAGAGGTGTCCTAGGTTGAGACATTCTCTCTGACCCTGGCCTCTTGGTCTTCTCTTCATCGAAGCCGGGATCTCTGGATAATTGACGCAGACGGGAAGCAAAGTTGACAATCGATGCTGGGTAAATCTTGTTTTAGCATTGTTGAATCCTGAATAGGTCTCCAGGTAGGGATAACTACTCGAATTCACGAGAAAGAACAACTCAAATTCACGAGCCACAAGGAACAACTCGAAATCCACGAACAAATATGAGGAAAAAAACTCAAAAGTTTATTGATAAAAGTTGGATATAAGTACAAGAGAATTCAAGAGCCTTTTATAGGCTCCGAATAAGTCAAATTCTATTTAAGAAACTAGATTCAAAATAAATAAAGAAAGTTTTGAAAATAAGGAAACAAAAATAAAACTAAACTAAATCCTAAACAGGTTCAAAAATGCTGATATACGCTAGGTACGTCGACAGCTGAAGGGTGCTATCGGCTATCGACAAGCAAGGCCAAAACTGACAAACCCAAACTTTCAGGAAAAGCCTGTCGACAAGCTTGATGAAGGTGTTGTCGACAGGTTAAGTTATTTTAGCCTGCGGTTGCCTTGCTCCTTGATCTCTTACATCAGTCCCTCTCTCTTTAAAAGAACTCATCGTTGAGTTATCATTTGGATACAGCAGCTCGGGTGGGTAATAGTCATAGAGATCTATGACATTGAATGTCTTTGTAACGCCCCGATCCCACGGATACGGGGACGTCACTGCAACGCATATACGTAGGTCAGAAGGTGCCCCCACGTATATACGCTAAGCAATAAGTACAAAAGTATCAGAGTACAACACAAAGCGTGGTATATTCATATGCCAACTTACAAGATACAAATACAAGGTTATACAAGTTATGATAAGCAACATCACTTTACAAGTGTCTTTTATCACAACCCAAGTCCAAAAGGAACGATATACAACCAGAAGCACAAAATGCTCACGTAATGGATGGAGATCCCGTGAACCAAAAGGAGAGAGTCGGGCACGATGGGACTAGAGCTGGTCAGCCTGCTCGCAAAGATAAGCCCGGTCCTCTGTGGAAGGCTCCACTTCGTTCCAAGCCTCGGAATCTGAATATGCAAATCCAAGGGGTCAAGACAATATAACAGCAAATAAAAGATAGCCAAGTGACTAAGGATCATGATTAAAGATAATGGAGTAGTAATACATAGCAACGAATAACAAGTGATGTAAACTCAATAAGATAAGGTCATATGCAATAAATCTACAATTAACGTTTATTATTATTACTGGTCTTACTGTGATATCTAGCTATGTGGACCCAGCGTCCCAGAACACATAGATCCATATCCTAGTAAAGCAAGGTTGTTATTAGAAAGCGGTGTATCGACGAACTATGTTTACAGTGGGTCCCGTGCATGCCGGGACCACGGTCCGGTGTTCCGTTGCTTGAAGACGGAACCAGCCGCAAGGCCTAACAGGAGGGTCTATGATGCCCTTGTCATGACAGTAAACAGGAAAGGGAGCAGCACTCCCCTCGGTCCCCTGGAGTACCACAGGTTAGACCGGAACATAATTGTACAATATACCTAAAACCACTGTATGTAAACACGAACACATATCGATATCCGCATATTTCCCCCTGACCCCAATGTAAGTTGGTCTATTTTATATAATAAGGCGGTATATTGTAGGCTGTCTAAAAATGACTAACAGGCAAGCCACCAAAGAAGCAGTCTCAAAGACGCAAAGGATTGAAGCCCGCGTCTCAACTTCAAGACGCGTCAGCCTGAAGCCCGCGTTTCAACTTCAAGACGCGTCGGCCTGAAGCCCGCGTTTTAACATCAAAGCGCGTCGGCCCGAAGCCCGCGTCTCAATATCAAGGCGCGTTGGCTCGACGCCCGCGTCTCAGCATCCAAGACGCAAGGGACTGAAGCTCGCGTCTCAGCATCCAAGGCGCGTCCGGCCTGAAGCCCGCGTCTCAGCATCAAGGCGCGTTTAGTCTGAAATCCGCGTCTCAGTTGCAACCGCCCAGATCGTGGGGAGTCAGTTACCGCGCGTATCGCGGGTAACGGCCCTCATTCAGGCGCATTTTTAGGGGGCACGATCACCCCCTAAGACCCCTATAAATAGCCCTGTTGGCTATGAAGGATGGGTCGAAGAATTGGATTCAGTGGGAGAAGAAGGTCGAGTGATCAATTAAGGTCGGCATTTTTGAATCCAGAGGGTCAGAAGATCAAGGCATCAAGAGAGAGAAGCCCGACGTCGACGACCGAGAGAGAAGAGATTCTTCAACAGGCTTACTGAGTACTAGCCTATCTTCGCCTACCTCCTCTTTGAGAGTTTGGTAGCCGGAGCTGAGTTACTCCCCTACCGACCGAAGAGAAGACCCCCGACGGTCCAGGACGGTCATCTGGTCAACGGAGAACAAGATTCACTCTCCATCGCCACACGAAGAACCCAGCCTTAAACAAAGGGAAGATCCAAGCATCCTCCCTCCCTTGTAGTCGGAATATTGTTTTGTTGTAATCTTTCAACTGATTCAAGGAAATTTTACGGCAAAATCTCTTTTCCGTACCGAACAAGAGATGGCGACTCCGCTGGGGACTACATTCGTGACCGATGAGCACATCGTGGTGCAGGATGACGTTCTCCGTAAGGGGAAGATGGTCGAATCACTCGTCGTTGAGTTCGACCAGGCGAAGTATGAAGAGTTTCTCTCTTCTGGCTCCAAGAGCCCCAAGACCCGCGTCTGCCGCAGGGTCTCAACGACGCAGCCTCCCGAAGCCCAATCTGTGGCTCAACCAGGCGCTGCTGTCACCCTCTGTGCCGCGCCCAGTTCACGCGTCAACGCCTCCTCGAAGGCCCGCGTAACATCCAACGCCTCTGCTGCGATCAACCGCGACGCGCAGAACCCACGCGCCAACGCCTCTCTGAAGGCCCGCGTGGTCCACGGCACAACTGTTGCTGCGATCGACCGCGTCTCGCACAACGCCCGCGTCTCGCGTGACGCCCGCGTCTTGCAGAACGCCCGCGTCTCGCAGAAACCCCGCGTCAACGTCTCCCAAGAGACCCGCGTGGTGAACAGCCCTGGTTCTTCAAACCAGGAAGTTGTTGGCTTCTCTCCTCCTCCACGACGCAATCGAAATGCCGAGCGTCGACAAAGACGACGCGCGCGTCAACACTCGGTTGGAACCGATGGTTCTCTGACTGGGGTTGGACGCGGCGTTCAATATGATGCCTTGCCCGCACCTCGACCAGTGCAAGAAATCCGCGTTTGGCGACCCAAACGCGAGATTCCTCAAGTTGAGTCTGCTGGAGACCAACTTACCAAACGCCGAAGCGAAGTTTCTGCGTCTCATCAAACGCAGGACGCATGCGTTCCCAGGCGTGGGGCCCAGCAGCCCATTATCTTCCAAGTCCCTCTGCTTCAACGCAGCGGACAACAGTGCGAGAACCGCGTCTCGTCTCAACAGAGACGCCAGACGCGCGAAATCTCCCAACAGTGCGAGGACCGCGTCTCGTCTCAACAGAGACACCAGACGCGCGTGACGCCCCAAGTGTCTCTGCCCCAACGCAGTGGACAACAGTGCGACGACCGCGTCTCGTCTCAACAGAGACGCCAGACGCGCGTAACGTCCCAAGTCTCTCTGCTCCAACGCAGCAGACTGCAACGCGAGGACCGCGTCTCGTCTCAACAGAGACGCCAGACGCGCGTAACGCAACAGTGTGATCTCCGCGTTTCTGAGACTTGCGTCCAGACAGCGCAACACACGACTGCCCCCCGTCTTCGACGCTGTGAGGCCAGTCTATTTAATCCCCCTCCCACGGATTTGAGGGATTATTTGACAAGGAAAAGAAGTGCCAATCAGGCCACTTCTTCTTGCTGCTGTCAACAACTCATCCAGATGCTCTCTGAATGCCATTGCGAATCAGGCGTTCACCAGCCGTCTTTGATTAGACAGCTGACCCTGATTCCCCCGTCAGCTAAAAGAAGACGCTCCCACCGAAGGAGAACCTTCCCTGACGTTGAGTACCCGGAGCTCACTGCATATATGACAAGCAGAAGCAGGGGAAAACAACCTATGGTCAATTCAGAGGGGTCAGACTCTGAGCCAGAAGGGGTGTATCGACACACCCGTACCCGGACTGGAGCCATCACCCCAATTGACTACAATGCCCTATCCCGCGGCATTAGGGAAGATGATTCTCACTCAGTTGTGATAGAATCATGGACTTCGAATTCTTCCGGTGGAAAGGAGGTTTCCGCCTACATGGCAGATGCTCCTGAGGACACAGCAAATGCTCCCGAGGAGACAACTAAGTACCTGGCCCGGATGCAGAAGCACCAAATGGAAGTACTCTCCTCTCAGCAGAGAACCATTGACGACCTCAAGCATATGCTTGAGAAATTGCTTGACGAGAGGGCAAGATCTCCTCCCAGAAGGCCAAGAGCTAGAAGGGGAAGAGGAGGAAGTCCACCCTCTGATCCTTCCGATGGGACACGACGATCCACTCCTTCGAATGTGTCCAGACCTTCAGCACATGCAGGAAGCGACCCAGATTCGGAGAAGGCTCAAAATCAAAGAATGAGCCTATTGGAGCAACGACTCAATGCCCTTGCTAGTCGTAAAGATCTCCAAGAAGCTGGAGTGGTCCGGCCGTATCCGGCCGAGTGGGACTTAGTCCCGTACCCTCCTAGATTCAAGGCTCCAACTCTCCAAGCATTCGACGGAAAGGGGTCGCCCAACCAGCATATCTACTACTTCAAATCCCAAACTGGGAATGTGGTAGATAACGATGCCATCCTGGCACGTCTATTCATTGGCACCCTGAAAGGGTTAGCCTTTGAATGGTTTATGAAACTCCCTGAAGGTTCAATCAAGAACTGGGGCGACCTCGAGAAGCTGTTCCTAACACGCTTCTTCGAGGATGATTCGGAGGTTACCATGCCTACCCTTTTAGCTACCAAGCAACGAAAGGGAGAGTCCGTTAAGTCTTTCGTAGAAAGATTTCGGAACACGGCACTCCGATGTCCGAGCGGCATGACCCAGGCCACCCTGGTGGAAACATGTCGCCACAATCTCCAAACTTCACTCCTTGCTCAAATAGGAGTAGCAGAAAGCCGCACCTGGAAACAGTTAGTCCAGCAAGGTGAACAGGCTGAAGAGATTGTCGCCCGCGTCAGAGCGGAAGAAGGCAAGCCCAGGCCAGAGAGGTCGACAAGGCGTGCACCAGACACATCCCTCCAAACCAAACGGAAGGATAACTTGGCAACGGAGACCAAATCTCCCGTCAAGCCTCAACCAGGCAGAGCAGGTGGCTCTTCCAGCCAACCCCGCGCCAACAAACAATATTCCTTCAAGGAGGAACATGTCGACTCGCTCTTCAAATTACTCAACAAGAGCAATCGACTGAAGCTCCCTGAAATCAGGCGCCCAGAAGAAGTCGGCAAGACCGACAACCCCAACTACTGCCTGTACCATAGGATGCTCGGGCACCCTACCAAGAGCTGCTACATCTTCAAGGACGTCCTTCAAGCCCTAATTGACGCGGAGGTATTAAAACTCCGACCGGAGCAGAAACAGAGGGCGGCCAACATGACGTCGGCACTCCACTTCGGGACACGACCCCCGATGCCCGTGGGAGTGATATCTGTCCCGAAAGGAGAATTGAGAGTGGTCAATACAGACCCTCATCAGCAGCAGGAGAAGGGCTTGGTCCCGGTCCCTACACCTGAAGGAGGAATCATGTGGGTCCACCCTGACCTCGTTGACGAGCAGCAATGGACGACTGTGACCAACAGGAAGTCCAAAGGCAAAGGAAAGGCTTCATCTTGCCACGTGATCTGCGCTTCTTCCCGGGAAGCAGACGCTGATGTTCCTTCGCTGACCGACTCAGAAGGGGAGACAATGGTCCTGGCGGCAGAGCCCAACCAACCGACATCAGGCACCCGCTCAGGGCAGGCGTACTTGAAGCAGTACGGCGAAAAGGCGGTGGTCCCTCCTCAACCAGCTGTAGAGCCAGCTCAGCCCTCCACAAAACCACCCGTGGAGAAACAGAAAGAAACTCGGTTTTCCCGGGTTCTTTCAAGAAGTGCAGCGGAAGGATCTTCGACATCTTACCGCTTCGATGTTCTGGCTCAGTTAGCCAACATCCCGGCACGCATTACCTTGTATGAGCTCCTGAGGCTATCTAAGTCAACCAGAGAGGCTCTACAAGAAGCCCTGACGAACGCTGAGGTCTTTCTGACCCACGTACCGAGAGAGAAAGATGTAGAGGATTGCCTCCACACCTCTCCAAATGTTCCCTGCATTTCCTTCACAGCAGACGACATGCAGGTTAAAGGAAAGCATGACCGACCCTTATACTTCACGGGGTATATTGGGTCATCCGAGGTGAACCGCATCCAGGTAGACCCAGGGTCCGCACTGAGCATCATACCTCGCCGAGTCATGCAATTTCTTGGCATTCCCGCCCATCGTCTGAACCCAACCCAGACGACTATTTATGGGTTTAATGCCAACAGCTCCCGCCCGATGGGGAAGATCAAGCTCAAATGCCGGATCGGGAGCCTCAAATCGGAAGTGACGTGTTATGTCATTGACGCTGACACTTCCTACAACCTGTTGCTGGGACGACCATGGATCCACCAAAACTCCATCGTTCCCTCCACTCTCCATCAAGTCATGAAATACATTGACGAGAGCGGACAGGTTCGAACGTTGATCGCCGAAAGGCATCCGTTCAAAGGGGTCGAGAACTATTTCACGGATTCCCTCTTATATGAGGAGAATAATGGAACCCCGCAACCAGAGGAGCCAGACTCTGGTAATGAAGCTGACACCGAGCCCGAAGAAGAAGAGTGCCTGTGGGAGTTAGAACCACTTGTAAAGAGCACTAATAAGCTCGATGTTGATACCACCGACGATGCAGGCGGTTGGTATATTAATGAAGACTTAGATTTCGCGTATTTTCCTGTGTGTGAATCTGAGTCAATACCGTCGGATACTAGTACCGACATGGGCGAGGATGTATGGTCGGCAATGGATGCTCTGACATCATTGCATGTACCTATAAAATCATCCTTCGGGACGTACCATGATGATGGTGACGCGCAAGGATCTTCATTTATGGTTCCAGCCAGACAAAAGGGCCAGAGACCTATCCTCTTTGGACGAATCATGTCTGAACCAACGCCCCATGAAGAATCAGAAGGGGAGGATGAATCCCCCCAGTTCAATCATTATGAACCGAGAACGCTCAAGATGATGAAGCGTATGGGGTACGATCTAATCAACAGGCCCGGGTTAAACTTCGGCAAAGGAAGGAGATCATTGCTTCGATCTTTTGTACCGAAAGGGAAAGCACCTGACTATTATCATCAGACCCGCCGGGGGTTGGGCTATGTATCAACTCCAGTGCCGTCAGTCTCTGATTCTGAGGAACCATCAGGCCATGATCACTCTTCAGACACGTCATCGTGGGAATCAGATGTCAGTATTGGCAACATCTTCAAAGGGCTTTCAGTAAACATGGTTTCAACAAGCCATCTGGAAGACGAAGACGAAGAAATGATCCAGTCGGATACAGACCCCTGGATCAAACATCTGAATGCTCTCTGGGATATCCGCTTTGAACAGCGTGAGCCACCCACAGAAGACAAGGTTGTTCAGATCAACCTAGGAGATGAAGCCAACCCCAAGCCCATCTTCATAAGTGACGGCCTGTCACCATCAGAGAAGAAGGATCTAATATCTCTTATACAAGAATATATAGACGTCTTCGCCTGGAATTATGAGGACATGCCTGGACTTGATCCTCAAGTGGCTATGCACCGCCTCAACATCAGTCCAGATGTAAAACCCGTCAAGCAACAGCAGCGACGGTTTCGTCCCGAAATAATGGAGGCCATTCAATCAGAAGTCAAGAAGCTTATTGACTCCGGCTTCATCAGGGAGGAACAACATCCCGACTGGGTAGCTAACATTGTCCCCGTTGCTAAGAAGAACGGGAAGATCCGGATCTGCATCGACTTCCGCGATCTAAACGAGGCCTGCCCCAAAGACGAGTTCCCATTGCCAATCACAGATGTCATGATTGACAATACCTGCGGATTCGAGCGAATGTCCTTCATGGACGGATTCTCAGGATACAATCAAATCAAGATGTACCCTGACGACGAAAAGCATACCTCCTTCAGGACACCTCTAGGAGTATACTGCTACACCGTCATGCCCTTCGGTCTAAAGAATGCAGGGGCAACATACCAAAGGGCCATGAATACCATTTTCCATCAGCAGATACGCAAAACGGTGGAATGTTATGTCGACGACATCGCGGTGAAAAGTCGCATTAAAGGAGATCACATAGCTGATCTGAAGATGGTCTTCGACATCATGCGGGCTCATCAATTGAAGATGAACCCCACCAAGTCCTTCCTGGGGGTAGCCAGCGGAAAATTCCTAGGGTTTGTTGTAACCTCTACCGGAATTCATTTGGATCCGGAGAAGGTTCGCGCCATTCAGGAAATGCAACCTCCAAGAAGCCTCAGGGAGCTCAGAGGATTGCAAGGACGACTGGCATACATCCGCAGATTTATTTCAAATCTCTCCGGAAGATGCCAACCCTTCGCTAAGCTGATGAAGAAGGGAGTCTCGTTCATATGGGACGACGCTTGCCAACAAGCATTCGAGGAGATCAAACGATACCTCACCCAACCACCAGTACTTGCAGCTCCGGTATCCGGAAAGCCCTTCCTGGTGTACGTCCGATCGATGGATCATTCTTTGGGAGCTCTACTAGCTCAGAATGATGACCAAGGACGAGAACAAGCAATCTACTACCTCAGTAGAACAATGATCGGGGCCGAACATCGGTACAACCCGATCGAGAAGGAGTGTTTGGCCTTGGTGTTCGCTATTCAGAAAATGCGACACTATCTGGTAGGCCAAACCATAAATGTCATATCAAAAGTCAACCCCCTGAGGTTGCTTATGACAAAGCCTTCATCATTGAATGGCCGGCTGGCGAAATGGGCTATATTGCTCTCTCAATATGAGATGCACTTCCTGCCACAGAAGGCCATTAAAGGACAAGCGGTGGCGGACTTCTTAGCTGAACACCCAGATCCGAGGGCAGCCAAACTTTATGAGGATCTCCCAGATGAGGTCGCTGAAGTATGCCTGACTCAGGCAACATTCGAAGGACAAGTATGGCAACTTTTCTTCGATGGTGCATCAAGGGCAAGCCCAAAGGGACACACAGTAGCGGGGGTAGGAGTAGTACTCATCTCCCCACAAAACTACGTGATCCCCCGGGCTATCTCGTTAACCGAACCCTGTTCCAACAATGTGGCGGAATACAACGCTCTCCTGATTGGGATGCAATTCGCCGATGAGATTGGCGTTAAAAATCTCGAGGCGTACGGTGACTCCAAACTCATCGTCAGCCAAGTTCGCGGAGAGTATGAGGTCAGACATGAAGATCTAGTACCCTACTACGACGCGACAATCCACATGGCGGAAAAGTTTTCAAACTTCTACATCGACCATGTGCCGCGAAGCCGAAATGCGCATGCAGATGCCCTCGCATCTCTCGCAGCTTCCCTAGCTCTCCCAGCTGGAGCAATGGAGAAAGTATTCGTCTATAGCCACGACCTATACTGTCCAAAAATCCCCCCCGGAGACTACCCAGGGTCAACAGGAGATCGTCGCGGTAAAGAGACACTTGAAGTGTCAACCGCTCCAGAGCTTAAAGACTGGCGATTTTCCTATATTGATTATGTCTTATACGGCATCTTGCCTGAAGACACCAAAGAGGCGGCCGCCATTCGGAGGAAAGCCCCCAAATTTTATTACAATGCGATCACGCGAACACTGTACCGTCGATCGCATGACGGGATCCTGCTCCGGTGCCTCTCATCAAAAGAGGCCCGCGAAATGTTGAAAGAAGCCCATGATGGCACATGTGGAGCTCACCAACCTGGTCCGAAGCTGGCAAACAGACTCCAAAGATTGGGGTACTACTGGCCCAAAATGGTCGCCGATGCCGTCGCTTACGCCAAAAGATGTCATGCCTGTCAAATACATGGCGATTTCATCCATCAGGCACCAGGGTACCTCCACTCTACGACCTCTACTTGGCCGTTCGAAATGTGGGGGATGGACGTGGTTGGCCCCATCAGCCCACCATCGTCGAAAGGACATCGGTTCATTCTAGCAATAACCGATTACTTCTCCAAGTGGGCCGAAGCTGTTCCTCTAAAAGAGGTAAAATCGTCTAACGTGATCAAGTTCGTGAAACATCACGTTATCTATCGCTTCGGTGTGCCTCGGCGGATCATCCATGACAATGGACCCCAGTTCATCAGCCAGGCTTTCCAGAGATTCTGTGCTAAGTTCAGAATCCAGAGTGTGTCTTCAACGGCATACTATCCTCCCGCCAACGGCCTCGCGGAAGCTTTCAATAAGACTATTGGCAAGCTTCTCAAGAAATTCGTCTCGAAAAGTCAACGAGACTGGGACGATAAGTTGGGCGAATGCTTATGGGCATATCGCACGACCGTGCGAACCCCAACTAAAGCCACGCCATTTTCCTTGGTGTACGGATGTGAAGCTGTCCTCCCACTGGAAATCCAAATTCCATCTCTACGCGTCGCCCTGACCGCCGAGATGACAACAGAGGAGAAGCATCGACAGCGACTCCAAGAACTGGAGGCCTTAGACGACAAGCGTCTGCAGGCCCAGCAGCAGATCGAGCTTTATCAAGCTCGCATCACCAGAGCCTTCAACAAGAAAGTCAAGACGCGAACTTTCAAGAAAGGCGACCTTGTCTTAGCCGTCCGGAGACCCATGGTCATGACGCACAAGACGAAGGGAAAATTCCAACCCAAATGGGAAGGACCATTTGTAGTAGAGTCGGTCTACTCGAATGGATCGTATCGTCTCATAACCTCTAATGGCGATACACTCATGATGCCAATCAATGGCAAATTCCTGAAGAAATACTATCCCTAGATGGTGTTCTTCTGTTGATCAAGTTAAAATTACACCTCTGATCAAAAAACATCCGACGCCTTCGACGGCTAAGGATAGAGGAAAAGGTTGGCATCTAAGCCCAACATAAATCCTCGACAACTCATCATGCTGAGGGGAATAGCATGGCTAGCCCAACCCAAACGGTAGTTGGTAAAGGCACATCAAATCCGTTGAGAGCTGAGGGTTTGCTAAAAATCCTGCCGATCAAGTTAATACCACACCTCTGATCAAACATCCAACGCCTTCGACGGCTAAGGATAGAGGAAAACATTGGCATCTAAGCCCAACATAAGTCCTCGACAACTCATCATGCTGAGGGGAATAGCATGACTAGCCCAACTCAAACGGTAGTTGGTAAAGGCACCTCAAATCCGTTGACAGCTGAGGGTTTGCTAAAAATCCTAAGTGGACCTGATTCCACTCTCTCCTCCAAAATCTCTTACCAATTCTCATCCATAGAATGGTAGGACCACAAAATGCAAACATTACTACGTTAAACACTATACCTCTGGTAATGAATACTCCTTGTCGAGTACAAGCCCCGCTTGTCACCTCTACATAGAGCAGCAAACTTCAAAATTGCCAAGTTAACACTATACCTCTGGCATTTCAAATTCCACTTGTCAATTCTCATCAATAGAATGACAGGTCCTCAAATTGCTCCTATCAAGAGCCAATTCTTGTCAAGTTAATATCACACCTCTGACAAACTACTGTTTAGGTTAACATTACACCTCTAAGCAGTATATCAGGTGCCCGTCAAGTTAATATTACACCTCTGACAGTCACCCTTTCTTCAGACTTCCATATCGAAGCTGAAATGGACGATGCCAAGTTAACACTACACTTCTAGCATCCGAGTCATTGCTAAGTTCAACAATACACCTATGGCTATGACCTTTCCTCGACTTCCTTAAGCCGAGACGAACGATGCCAAGTTAACACTACACTTCTAGCATCCGAGTCATTGCTAAGTTCAACAATACACCTATGGCTATGACCTTTCCTCGACTTCTTCAAGCCGAGACGACTAATGCCAAGTTCAACATTACACCTCTAGCATTACCCTCACTGTTAAGTTAAACATCACACCTATGACAGTGACACCCTCAGTTTTCCCTTATAAAACTGAGATGTCGATGAGTTAAGTTAATATCACACCTCTAACTCATGTCCTTGTCAAGTTAACATTACACTTCTGACAAGACTATTTCCAACCCGTTAAGTTAATATCACACCTCTAACGGTAAGGACTTCCCTAGATTCCCCCGCGAGTCTAGTTTCATTTGATATTCTCCCCAACAGAATATCGAATTCATTTTGGAGGCATTGTTGGTTAACATTACACCAATAAACAATGTTTCCATCAACATCCCCAGCTGATCTGAAATCAAGTTAAGCACAAATCCTTGATAAAAGTTCATCTTTCCTGGGGGTACGAACTCCACCTGTCACTTTCTTCCACAAAGTGGCAGGTCCACCAAAAATCACCTCTGTCAAGTTAAGCTTACACCTCTGACAGTGTCATGAAAGTTCTTGAAACAAGATCTTTCCTCAATACTTTTGACTTATTAAGATTATGATTATAATTTTGATAAAGATCAAAAGACTTCCTTGCTCCTACATGTCCAACCAAAGGCAAAGAGTTCGAGACAAAAGAAGTAAAAAGGAGGGTGTCACTTTTGTTTATATCCAAAAATATGAAAGTGATACAAAAACGCTCTCTTATACAAATAAGATTGAGCGTTACAAAAAAAAAAGAAGGGAGGAGAAGGCTAAAAATCTCGATCTGGTAGGGAACGGATGCGCTCCCTGAGACGATGCATCTCATGCTGACGTGCCTTCTCAGCCTCCATCATCGCCTGGACCCGCAGCTCCTCTTCAGATAGGCAGGGTTTTTCAGCTAGCTGGGCTCGCAGAGTCTCCAACCTGGAGAGATGAACAGACTGGCTCTCTTCAGCCCGTACCCTTGCAGCCTTCTGCTCCTCTAGCTTCTTCTGGAGGGCGACGAGCTTCTCTTCATTGACAGCTAGCATGGCTTTGGCCTTAGCAATGGCAGCCCGAGCGTTGGTAATAGCAAGCTCTGTGTTCTGCATGATAAGCTCAGTATCCCCTGAGTCTTCAATCAGCCTTTGGCATTCAGCCTGGGAACGCTCAAGGTTGCTGACCTCTTCGGCAATTTGTACTTCCACTTCCTGTCGCTCTTGCCTTTGGGCAGAAAGGAGGCTATCCAGGATGACTTGGGTTTCGTGGAGGGAGTCAGCTTCGTCTAAAGACTTCAGCTCTTTCAGGTCACTCTCCAACTGATCCACCACCCGCATACATGCCTGAGCAAGAGGAAGGCCCCCGACTAGCTCGATGTTCTCGGCCACATTCCCGAGAAATCTCCGGGCAAAGTCAAAAGAACGACGCCCAGAAAGGATAAAGTCGATGCACGATCGCATCGCTTCAAAGAACTGCCGCACCGTACTGCGTGTCAGGAAGTCCATGCTGTCATCACCCGGAACGCTCCCCGACCCCCTTTCTATCTCGAAAGAAGGGGTGTAGGCCGGCTCTTTTTGCACAGAAGTCATGCTGACTGTCGATACGGCAAGAGCGGAACCAGCCACTGGTGCTTCCGGAGGTGCTATCCCTGCGGGAACTTCCGCAACCAATGATGGAGTGGCAATCACGATTTCCTCAGAAGCTTCATTTGAAACTTGAGCTGTGCAATCTCCTGGGAGTGGACCTGCCATTGGACCCTCCACCCGAGCCTTCTTGACCTCAGTAGTGGCTTCCTCCTCTGGTAGAGTGGAAGGCTCCCCAGTACCAGCAGCTGCCCCCTCTGAGGGCATCTCAGCAGCTGAGGTCTCAATTCCCTGTGGCCGAGTCAACTCTCTCACCATCTCCTCAATATGCGAGGAGGTTGTAGCCTCGGCATCTCCGGTTGGCCCTGCAATATAAAATGAAGAATGTCAAGACATCTTCTTCAACATGTAAAGAAAAATTGGACAGGAGGTGGAAAGGGTACCTTCAACAGGAATAGCCGCCACTGGTGGTGCAGATGATGACTCGCCCACATACATTTCCTCCTCTGAGACATGGAAGAACTTGCTTTGATCAGGAGGAGCGGGTTCCTCGCTATAGTCGACTTTGTCCTCAAAGAGGCTTTCCCCTGAGAGCGAAGAAGACGACAGCTCAGGAAGCTCCGTAATCGGAGCCTTGCCTCCAATCACCCCAGTAGTAGGACTAGGGTCGACGGCCCTGGAACTAGAGATGAAGACGCCTGGAGACCCCAACTGCTGTGCCTCATCTCTCCCTTCATGAGCAGAAGGAGGTTTGAGCTGAGCTGAGGTTTCCGGAAGTTCAACATCTTCATCGCCCATTATGTCAATCTCCGGGGATTCGGCATCAGCAGCAATAACGGGTTGTTCGATGAACTCCCCTTCCTCCACAGCCTCGCGGTGCGACTTAGGAGCACGAACTAAAGGGAGGAAATCTTCCTCTTCCGGAGGTTCCTCAACTCTGACGACGTCTTCAGGAGGGGCCTCAACTCCAGTAGAGATAGCTCCGGATTGAGAGACTTCAGCCGCCAAGTCCCTCCTAACCTTCTTTGGGGCTGGTTCAACAATAGGAGTAGAGCGTTGATGACGCTTACTCGCCAACTGCTTAGACCTCTTTGCTGGTGGCTCCGCCCTCGTTGCTGGAGGCTCCGCCCTTGTCGCTGGTGGTTCCGCCCTCGTCGCTCGTGGCTCTGCTCTTGGTGGTCGTGGCTCTGTAGCTTGTGGATCCCTCCTCGTCCTTCTCCCGACCTCCTTACGAGCTCTCCGGTACTGCTCTACGACTCTCGTTGGTTTTCCGGACTCTGTCCTTTCCTCGAGACTTGCATTGATGCTCTCGATACATGAAGACGCCGGAAGAAAGTCTGGTGTCTGGACGGCTTGGGAGTACCAAGTACAATAGCTTAGACTCATCTGGCACTTGGGTGCTTCGAGAGGTAGACGGAAGGTTGTTCCTGTCCCTCCAGCCACACTATAGTACCAGGCCCGAGCACCCTCGAACAAGTTCCCTTCGAAGGCGAGATAAGCATTTGGATTCCCGATATAGAGCTGGTCATAGCCGAACTGTCGAGCGAAGCGATTCGGCATGTATGGCTCAATGGTGCATGATGTCCCTTGTCGGAAAAGCATATACCCGGGCCGAATATTGAGCAACCACCAGAAGGCTCCCTGGGATAACCTCGTGAAATCATCAGGGCCTGCGGAATCGACAAGTAGATCGCCGTAGGATGCACCAGGGATCTGGAGGAGGCAACGATTGAGCTGATAGTTTGCCGGGGCTGAAAGACGCTTCCGGATATAATATATGTAAGGATCCTGCCACCCCGAACCCTCCAATCGCTGTATGAAGGGGACGGAGTCCTCCTTCCAACGCACCGCCGTCATCAAAGAGGGGCAGTGCATCACATACCAGGCCATAAGGTATGTGTAAGGCAGCTCAACCCGAGGATTGGGACGCTTCACCACTGGATTCCCCTCTGCGTCCGTGAGCGGCTTTCCCTCGGAATCCACAGTTTTTGGCGGCTCACAAAAGCTTTTAGCCAGCGCCCGCAGCCCGCTCTGAATACCAGCCACCACGGCCGGGAGAAGAGCTATAGGGTTGCCATGGGCCAGAAGCACCGCCGGGTACACCACGTCGGCAACTATAACTTCATGTGGCAGCGTGGGCACCACACAACGCTTTAGCCACAGCATCAGAAAACCCGCCAGCAGCGCCCGATCGGAGATAGGAGTCCGGGCTTGGTGGTGGAAGCTTTCAAAAACCAAGTCGGGGTCGAAACCATCTTCGTTCGATTCTGTGGTGTAGAACTTCTCGGGAGCCTGGTCAATCCGGTCTTCGATATCCCTATCAGAGCTGGGAGCCAATCGGGTGATCAAGTGGTCTTTGGTGTTCACATTGTTGAACAAATAACTCGCCCAAGACAGATACGTGACCCCCTGCGACCGCCATTTGGTGATCTGACCGCAGATATGGAAGTGACAGAGCACTTCCCAGTAGGTCTCGTATATGAGGGGAAACTCCTCCTTCACGTAGCGAAGCTCCACAGCGGTCGGGACATATTCTTCATAGGGCATGTCCCCTGTTACCAGTCCTGAGACCTCGTGCATCTCGTGTAAGGCAAGGCCCATCTCCCCGACTGGAGTAAAGAACGTCCCCGTCAAGGGATTATAACGTTCTAGGATCCCAAAGAAGTTTTGAGAACTTTGAGGGATCCCCCACTGTACGGCCCTGACCGCCGAGTACAGTCCTACACGCTTCAGCAAATCCCCGAGCTCGGTAAGGACAAAGCCAACCATCCTGCCCCACCAGTAATTCGCTGGGGAATAGATCCACCCATATGCACGGAACGCAACTGGATAGTCACCCTCCGCTGCCATGAACATGTTGAGGAAGGTGGAGCCAATGTGCGGTATCTCTCCAGATGGGATCTCCCTCTTGCGCGATCCAGGGAAAAGGCCGATAACCGACTCGTCATGGCCGTCATGACGGTGCACTTGGTGGTGGGAGCCCAGATCGCCAAGAGTAACCTCAGGAGCATATCGAGCGAGGTCAAACTCCATCTTCCGCGGGACGGACATATGCTGGTAATAGAACATAGGGTACATCCTATCCATGGCCGGGAGAAAGAACCTTCGGCCCCCTATTTGACGGAGCCATGTGTAAGTCCCTTCGTGCACGCGATGGCCGCCATCGTGGATATGATCCCCGAAGAAGAAGGCGGGCTTCTTCAGCTGGATGCCGTCATCCGTGACGAATGCTGCATCGGTCATCAGCACTCGAAGAGTCCTCATCTCGACATTCGAGAGCTTCTTCTCACGAGCCGGCGACTGGTCGGCAGTCACAGGGGCAGTCCTTTGCAGCACAAAGGTCAGGTTCCGGTCAGCTCCACCTACATGCCCAAAATGGCGTATCTTGGGGAGTGAAGTAGCAGGTTGCGGCGCTGCAAAAAGATGAAGACACTTAAGTCAGATGCTTTACCAAAAGTAAAGAAAAATACTAAGTGTTCTGCGTCCAAACGCAGAAAAGATACTGGACGCAGGAATCATCAAATCCGCGTCCAGACCCGCAAATCTGCGTCAAGAAGCACAGAACGCAAAGATTGAAGCCACTTATGAAATTCCAAGTACTTGGACTCAGACGCCAGATTCATCAAATTGGCGCCTGATGGCACAGAAACGCAAGGATCAAATCCGCGTTCTGCAAACCAAGACTTGTGGAATTTCAAAGTACTTGGACTCAGACGCCAGATTCATCAAATTGGCGCCTGATGACACAGAACGCAAGGATCAAATCCGCGTTCTGCAAACCAAGACTTGTGGAATTTCAAAGTACTTGGACTCAGACGCCAGATTCATCAAATTGGCGTCTGATGACACAGAACGCAAGGATCAAATCCGCGTTCTGCAAACCAAGACTTGTAAAAATTCAAAGCACTTGGACTCAGACGCCAGATTCATCAAATTGGCGCCTGATGACACAGAACGCGAAGATCAAATCTGCGTTCTGCAAAGCTGCGTCCAGAGACCTTCACAGTTAGAGAAATTCTAAGTGAAGGACCCGAAGCACAGGGCTCTTGGGTGTCAGATTATCTAATCCGCGCCCCGGTTATCATCCCAAAGACTGCGTCTGGGGAATCAAACGCTTTTAATGGTTTAAAGTCCTTAAGGGTCAGTTCTGCCTAAGGCATACTACCTTGGAGGCCTTGGAGGACGAAGTCCTGCGCAGAGGAGGAGCTGCCCCTCCGGGCCTCGGTGGTGGTCGCCTTTGATGAAGAGGCAGTCGGCTTGGTCTTTGGTGCCATGGCGAACTTAATCTGAGATTGGACAGAACAGAGGGAAAGTGCTTTTCTTAAAGTTCTTAGCAAGCGAAATGCGGAGAAGAAGAGGAAGTTCTCCAAACAGTTGCCTTTTATAGGCACGGGGATGCGCAGAGATACGCGGCGCGTGACCCAAGGGACGCTGCAGCGAACCGTCGCTTGACGCGTGTAACAAAATCACTGCCGGTGACGAAGATCATGCGTCGCAACCCCGCCGCGAATCAGAAGCCGACACGTGGAGCAGTTCATTTAATGAACTGCGAGATCCGCGCGCCAAAAGGCGAAATTTCGCCGTTTCCCCAGGCCAGCTGGCGGCGTCATCATGACAGCGTAAAGTTCGCGCCCAAAAAACGCACCGGACATGCCCCGTCAGCATCTCCAAGAATGCTTTCTGAAGGTCGCGTCCCCTCTAAGGAGTTCGCGTCTGACCAACATCGCGTCTACCCTATAGACGCTGCGTCTTCAAAGTGGCTTCTACTTTTCAAAAAGGAGCCTGCGTCCAGTCTCCTGCGTCTGCTTTCAAAAAAGGAGCCTGCGTCCAGTCTCCTGCGTCTGCTTTCAAAAAGGAGCCTGCGTCCAGTTTCATGCGTCTGCAAGACAGTTCAACAGTACACTGGCGCCAACAGACAACCAACTACTCCTAGCCAAAAACGCACCCGTGACAGACTAAAAAGCAATTGGGGAGGTCTAGGCTGTGTATCTAGACACTCAACACGATCGACTCTGATGGCTTCTAAGAGTTCAACAGTACACTCACGAAGACCAAATTCGGATAAGGTCAAACCCGAAGCATCAACAGTCCGGTCACAAAGGCGAACGCGGTTTAAGTCCAAAGTATTCCGAAATCCGTCCCATTCAACTGCGGAATATCGGAAACTTTGGAGGGGGTTCTGTAGGCTGTCTAAAAATGACTAACAGGCAAGCCACCAAAGAAGCAGTCTCAAAGACGCAAAGGATTGAAGCCCGCGTCTCAACTTCAAGACGCGTCAGCCTGAAGCCCGCGTTTCAACTTCAAGACGCGTCGGCCTGAAGCCCGCGTTTTAACATCAAAGCGCGTCGGCCCGAAGCCCGCGTCTCAATATCAAGGCGCGTTGGCTCGACGCCCGCGTCTCAGCATCCAAGACGCAAGGGACTGAAGCTCGCGTCTCAGCATCCAAGGCGCGTCCGGCCTGAAGCCCGCGTCTCAGCATCAAGGCGCGTTTAGTCTGAAATCCGCGTCTCAGTTGCAACCGCCCAGATCGTGGGGAGTCAGTTACCGCGCGTATCGCGGGTAACGGCCCTCATTCAGGCGCATTTTTAGGGGGGCACGATCACCCCCTAAGACCCCTATAAATAGCCCTGTTGGCTATGAAGGATGGGTCGAAGAATTGGATTCAGTGGGAGAAGAAGGTCGAGTGATCAATTAAGGTCGGCATTTTTGAATCCAGAGGGTCAGAAGATCAAGGCATCAAGAGAGAGAAGCCCGACGTCGACGACCGAGAGAGAAGAGATTCTTCAACAGGCTTACTGAGTACTAGCCTATCTTCGCCTACCTCCTCTTTGAGAGTTTGGTAGCCGGAGCTGAGTTACTCCCCTACCGACCGAAGAGAAGACCCCCGACGGTCCAGGACGGTCATCTGGTCAACGGAGAACAAGATTCACTCTCCATCGCCACACGAAGAACCCAGCCTTAAACAAAGGGAAGATCCAAGCATCCTCCCTCCCTTGTAGTCGGAATATTGTTTTGTTGTAATCTTTCAACTGATTCAAGGAAATTTTACGGCAAAATCTCTTTTCCGTACCGAACAAGAGATTTTGCCGTAAAATTTCCTTGAATCAGTTGAAAGATTACAACAAACAATATTCCGACTACAAGGGAGGGAGGATGCTTGGATCTTCCCTTTGTTTAAGGCTGGGTTCTTCGTGTGGCGATGGAGAGTGAATCTTGTTCTCCGTTGACCAGATGACCGTCCTGGACCGTCGGGGGTCTTCTCTTCGGTCGGTAGGGGAGTAACTCAGCTCCGGCTACCAAACTCTCAAAGAGGAGGTAGGCGAAGATAGGCTAGTACTCAGTAAGCCTGTTGAAGAATCTCTTCTCTCTCGGTCGTCGACGTCGGGCTTCTCTCTCTTGATGCCTTGATCTTCTGACCCTCTGGATTCAAAAATGCCGACCTTAATTGATCACTCGACCTTCTTCTCCCACTGAATCCAATTCTTCGACCCTTCCTTCATAGCCAACAGGGCTATTTATAGGGGTCTTAGGGGGTGATCGTGCCCCCCTAAAAATGCGCCTGAATGAGGGCCGTTACCCGCGATACGCGCGGTAACTGACTCCCCACGATCTGGGCGGTTGCAACTGAGACGCGGATTTCAGACTAAACGCGCCTTGATGCTGAGACGCGGGCTTCAGGCCGGACGCGCCTTGGATGCTGAGACGCGAGCTTCAGTCCCTTGCGTCTTGGATGCTGAGACGCGGGCGTCGAGCCAACGCGCCTTGATATTGAGACGCGGGCTTCAGGCCGACGCGCTTTGATGTTAAAACGCGGGCTTCAGGCCGACGCGTCTTGAAGTTGAAACGCGGGCTTCAGGCTGACGCGTCTTGAAGTTGAGACGCGGGCTTCAATCCTTTGCGTCTTTGAGACTGCTTCTTTGGTGGCTTGCCTGTTAGTCATTTTTAGACAGCCTACATATATCATGCTTGGTGTTTCAGTGATAGCATGAAGGGGTGGTGATACTTCACATTTAACAAGTTATGGAATAGCAATATGTAACATGAGTCATGAAGCATAATAAAGCAAGATTCATCAGGTAACAAGTCATGCAGTACAGGTATGAAGCATAAACAAAGCTAAAACAGTATACAAATATCAGGGAAAGGTCAGAAATTAAAAAAGAAAGGAGTCAGAAAACTGGCCCAGAATTAGGCTGTCGGTCGACCTCCGGTCGACTGCCGGTCGACTGGGGATATAACTGGCGGTCGGCTCCCGGTCGACTGCCGGTCGACCATGCAGATGCCGTGAGCTCCAGGTTTTGGCCGGTCGACTGCCGGTCGACTGGTCCACACTAATTCCCTAAGCCGGTCGAGTGGTCGGTCGACTGCCAGTCGACCGCCAGCTCAAAACTGTGCACGCTGTGCACATCGGTAGAGTGATCGGTCGACTGCCGGTCGACCGATCCTCTGGAATCTGCTACTGTTAAGGCAGAAAATCAGATTTTTAAGGGATTGGTTCTAACAGCCTAAAGATAGGATTTTTATGTTATTAGGGGACCTGATCTATCAACACAAGTACACCACAACAGTGACTAGCCTTAGTGAGTAGATATACACACATGGGGAGGTTGGATTTGAGCTTTGATGACCTAAAAATTGGATTTTTATGGAACCACTTTACAAGAATTACTATCACAAGTAAATAGAGGGAAATCTAGGTCTTGGTGAGTAAAGATACTCACTTGGGAAGGTCCAATTAGGAGCTTGATCCAATGGAGGAAGAGGGTGGCTACAATCCACAATCTTGAGTTGAAGGAGTTGCTCTAGGTGTTGCCTTGGGGAGTGATGGTTGAAATTGAAGTCCTTGATGAAGCCTTGGTTGAAGTCCTTGAGATCTTGAGGTGGAGGTGAAGGGATTGGGGTGATCTAGGAGCTAGGGTTCTTGCTTGAAGAAGAAGAGGATTATGGAGAGCTTTCTCTTGATGAAGTGAAAGAGAAGGAAAAGGGGAAATTTGCAAATGAAAGGGATTTATAGGTTGGGATTATTTCAAAGAGGGTGGAATTAAGGTGAAAAGGAAGGGTTTTCTTGCAAAAGAAGGGGGGTGAGGTGTCCCTCACTTGGCCACTTGGCCAGCCATGGGAAGGAGAGAGAGTGAGTGGGGTTAGGTGAAGGGTGAGTGGGAATTGAGGTGGCACATGAGGTGGAAAATGGAATTTGCAATAATTGAAAAAAAATGCCCGAAATTCAAGTATCTCGGAATGATCTGAAAATTTTACCAAAAATCAAGAATAATATTTGAAGACTCATGGTGAAATTCGTTTGAAGAAATACTGTATAGTTTTAAAATTAAAAATCCCGGAATCAGTTATTTACCGACTCCGAAAGAATTTTCATAAATTCATAAAATTCTCAGAAAAAGTGTATAAGTAAGAAATATGATTCTAAGCAATAAAGTCTAAAGGACTTTCTAAAAATTCCTAACTGTTTGGAAGATAAAAATTCGGAAATCGGTCAGCGGCACTGGCCGACACCGGTTTCGGAGAAATTCATTTTAATTCCAGAAAATTCCAGAAAATCACATAAAATCTAAAATATTGGAAAATGATATTTGAAATTAAAATCGGTTAAATACGGAAGGTAAATCGAAAAATACGATCGAAAGACTGAATACGTATCTAAGTACGTATTCCGGGAGAGGGGTATTACAGTCTTCGACATTGCCATGTTGTTCGGAAGATCCAGAACATAGGTGTTATCATTGATCTTTTTCACGATCTTGAACGGACCATACTTCTTAATTTGGCTTCAACTTGTTGTACGATCTAGCATGATTCTTTATTTTTTCAAATATACCATTTCTATATCTTCTTCTTCGAAGACATTTTCTCTCCTTCTTTTGTCAGCAACGACTTTGTACCTTGCATTGAATTTTTGCAACCTTATTCAAACTTCCCATTGAACATCTATTGCTTGCTCAGCCATGGCACTAACTGCATTACTAAACTTCTCGCCAATGAACAGTTTGGCTAAATCTAAGAGATGATGAGGTACCTACTGATAGACAATAGAAAATGGTGACATACCCATTGAACTGTGTATTGTGCTATTGTAAACAAACTCCGCTTGAGATAATGCTTGATCTTATGTTCTTGGCCTGTCTATACATATGCTCCTCAATAAGTTACTTAGGGTGCTATTAACAAATACTGTTTGGCTATCGGTTTGTGGATGTGTCGGGCTACTGTATCACCCGCGCTACTGTACTTTAGATATGTATCAAATTTTCTCCATAGAGTAGTCAAAAATGTCATCAAGAATTTGTTGTTTCGATCTGAAATAATGAAACTCAGCGCGCCACGCAGTCTCACAATCTCTTGGAAGAAAATTTTTGCTACATGTGGTGCATCGAACATATTTTGGTAAGGAATAAAGTGCGTCATCTTGAAGAATCGATCAACTACCACGAAGATAGAATCCATTCACTTTTGTGTGCGAGGAAGTCCCAACACGAAATTCATACTCAAGTCTTCCAAGCTATCTTCTAGAACATGCAAAGGTGTGTACAAGCCCGTATTTAAGCTTGGCCCTTAGCAACTTGACAAACTGAGCAACTCTTCACAACTGTAGTCATTTTTTTCCCAGTTGGAGCCAATAGTATCTTACTTCAAGACTTGCCATCATCTTATCTCACTCAAAATGTCCTGCAAGTCTGCCTCCATGCAGATCTCTAATAATTTTCTCCCTCAACAAAGTTCTAGGTACACATAGCTTGTCTCCCTTGAGAAAAAATCCATCTAAGATGTGCAGGCTGTCGTGACGAACACTTCTCCTAAATTTCAGCAAAGTCTTCAACCTCTTTATTAGCTCCTTCAAATATTCGAACCCACTAATTTTGCTTTGTAATGAGACCATCAGTGAAACTCTTCGACTCAAAGCATTGAAAACTTTATTATCTACTCCAGATTTGTGACGGATCACAAAGTTGAATTGCCAAAGTAGGATGCCTACTTTCCATGCATCTTGTTGATATGTCTCTGGTTCTTGAAATGTTGGAGTTAGGGGTGCCATCGGATCGGATACGGATCGGATATTATCTCTACCATATCCATATCCGCACCCAACCTTCGGATACGGATACAGATACGGATATTGGCGGATGTAGAAAAATGATATCCGTATCCGCCAAAATCGGATATCAGATATAAATCGGATATTAGCGGATCGGATGCGGATACTAATCGGATATATTAAAAATGGATATGGTTAAAGATAAATTAAATAGAAATACTTATATTACTTTTTATCTCATCTACTACAATATTAAATGTGATACATACTATGATATTATTGTGTACATATCAATACATTCATCGTATTCATTGTCATTTGACTTCTATAACAATAGATTATACGTCCTCCGGTGCTAAATGCCGATTCGGATGACATGGTTGATGCCGAAATACTCAAAATATCATGTGGTGCTCTTGTAAGAATCGAATACTTTTCACTATTACTTTTTCACCAACTCAAAATATCAAAATTTAATACCTTATTCCATTGAAGAATAGTCTTCTCCATACCGATATCATTATGAAGCACACAACATTCGGATATCGGATCGGATACGAATAAGATATTACTTTTACCATATCCGTATCCGCACCTACCTTTCGGATACGGATACAGATACGAATATTGACGGATGTGAAAAAATGATATCCGTATCCGGATTAGAGGCGGATTCGGATGCGGATATCCACGGATAATCCGTATCCGGTGGCACCCCTAGTTGGAGTGATTGATGATCCAAAAATAGCTCAAAATTACTAGCTATAAGATAGCTCTCCCATGTCTTCAATGAACGGTACACTGCATATAACTCTTGCTTATATGCATACCATTTTTGTCATGCCTCACTTAACTTTTCACTGAGAAAGATAATTGGTCTCTTTTCTTGTGAGAGTATTACTCCAATGATCACTCCGCAAGCATCATACTCTAACTTGAACACATTATCAAAGTTTAGAAAGGCTAAGATAAAGGCATTATTAAGCTTCTCCTTAATGAGTTCAAAAGCCCTTCCAGCTTCATCACTCCAGATGAAAGAACCCTTCTTCTTCAAATAGTCTGTCATGAGTGCTACCATGCTACTAAAGTTGCGGATGAAATGCCGGTAAAAAAATAGCTAGGTCGTGAAAACTTCTTACCTCGGTAGCACTTTTGGGTGTAGGACAATCTCGAATTGCCCTCACTTTCTCTCCGTGTACATGGATCCCTTGTGAACTAACAACAAACCTAAGAATATCAAGTTTGTAGTCATGAAACTGTACTTCTTCAGGTTGATGTATAACTCATTGGCTTACAGAGCTGTGAACATATCCCGTAGATGTTGGAGATGCTCAGCTTCACTTGAACTGCAGATTAGGATGTCGACAAAGTACACAATCGCAATTTTTTCTAAAAAAGGCTTAAGCACTTAATTTATCAATCTTATGAAAGTGCTCATGTACTGGATAGTCCAAAAAGTATGACCAACCACTCTTATAGTCCTTCTGGAGTCTTGAATGTTGTCTTTCACTCATCTCCCGGCCTAAGCGAATTTCGTAGTAGCAGCTTTTCAGATCAATCTTCGAAAATATGCACGACCCTCCAAATCGATTGACATATCATCAAGCTGAGGTATTGGGAATCGGTATCGGATAGTGATCTTGTTAATGGCTCGGCTGTTCACCTACATGCGCCAACTTTCATTCTTCTTTGGCGTCAAAAGGGCTGGCACCGCACATAGACGTACGCTCTCTCTAAAGTGCCCCTTCTGAATCAGTTCTTTGACCTTCTCCCTTAGAACTTCACTCTCCTTTATAAGTAGTATGGGAGGTTGGGTAGACTCACTCCAGGGATCAAATCAATGTGGTGCTAGATATCCCTCATGGGCGGCAGTTCATCTTGGAGCTCATCATGAACTATTCTTTGAAACTCTTCCAACATCGGCTTCATCTTCTCAGGAACTTCAATTGCTGAGCCTATTTCTTTTTTGACTACTAAAGAAAATCTTGCTTTGTCTCCTTGGACTCCACCAAGAACTCACCTCGGTTATATATCGATATGAACTTTGGATCTTCTTCTTTAGTCCGTGTTGGTGGTGGTAGAATAGGCTTCATGGCAATTATCTTAACCCCAAGTGAACATTTAGATGTTCCTCTTGCCTCGATGGATAGCATCGATATCATGTTGCCATGGTCGTCCTACTAGTATGTGACATGCATCCATATCAACAACATCGCAGGCAATTTAATCTTGATAGAACTTGCCAAATGAAATAAGGACTTGACAAAGATTCGTTACCTTTATGCATGGGCCCTTCTTTATCCACCCAATGGTGACTGAGTGGGGGTGTGTCTCCGTCTCTAACTTCAAATAGTCCACCAATGCGGTAGAGATGATGTTTTTATAACTTTCATTGTCAGTGATGAGATTGCACACCTTGTTTTTTACCGAACACATTGAGTAGAAAATCTGATGCCTTTGTGTGGTGTTGGGGTTCTTTTGATTGCATAACAACTGTTGTATCACGCAGGTGGCTACTTCTCCTTCTTCTTCGATAAAATCAGAGTCTTATGGCTTAGTTTCAATCAGTACCTCGTCCTCTTCCTCGTAATCGCCATGTTGACGGGCCTTCTTTTTGGGTATTCATTGGACTTGTGTTCACGTTCACCACACTTGTAACAGTTACCAACCCCGGCCTTGGCATATAAGTTCTCCTTGTCCTTTGTAGTGGGGCAGATGCCATCGTCGGGTTTGCTAGAGGGGCGTCAATTACCTTGCGAGCTAGAGGTTGCTCGCTTGATGTAGATGCCCGTTGAGTTCTTATACCGCCGGATGTCTTTTCTGTTGGGCCTTAGAAAGGTAAGGCTTGGCTTTGCAACCTCTCAACCTTCATGGCTTTATTCTGGGCCTTATCAACAGAGAACACATCTTAAATGGCCACACACTCCTGGATAGAGTACTTTAGCCAGTTGATGTACTTTGAGGTCTGTTTCTCCTCTATCAAGGATGGGTCGCATCGCGATGAGAGGCGATAAAACTCCTCCGTATAGGCTGCCTTAGTCCTTGTGCCTTGTCTGCATTGTTTAGATTGATTGTATAGGATTTGTTGATAGTCGGGTGGAAGGAATCTATCTTGAAGAAGTTGCTTCATACGCCTTCATGTAATCACGAGTGGTTTGCTTTGGCACCTCTGTGTAATTTGCAACTGGTCCCATCATGCGGCCGCTCCTCCTTTGAGCTTGTACATTACGAATTTGACATACTTTTCCTCAGGGACATAAGCTATATCAAAAAACTTCTTTACTTTATAGACTCAGTCCATGAAGGACTCGATGTCAAGATTCCCACTGAAAGAAGGAATCTCGATCTTCATCCGATACTCATTATGACTTGGGTCCCCTCTTCTCGTATCTGGGTTAGGAAAGAAATCCTTCTCCCTTGTTGGGATTAGGATTTTCCATCCACTTAGAGCCTCACCTATAGGCCGCCCTTTCATCATAACCTTCTCTTTGAAATCGTATTTGGGATAGAAGGTGTTGATGAGTTCTTCCTTGTCGGTAAGATCTTCGTAAGGAAGTTGTCGTTGAGGACATCTTGGTGGTGGTGATGGTTGACGTGGTTGTTAATACGGGGGTGGTCGTTGGAAAGAAAACTGATGTGGTGGAGGTTGTGGATGAGGATTATCTGATGGTGGTGGAGGTGGTGGAGGAAGATTGTTCGATGAACGTTCACACCCGCTTTGGTACTCAACATCTATTAAGAATGTTGTTTAAGGCATTATGTAGAAGAAGTCACCCTCCATATTTCTATTCCAACAAATTTAATTTAATTAATAGACCCACTTCCCTTTTCAAAGTTTTTTTTATTTATTAGCTATTTGATTTTGGTGACTATAAATGATTAGCATGTGGGCTTATGTATACATATTATGGAGCCTACTAGTGACCTAGCAAGGGGGAAGTAAGACATAAAAATTTTAACCTAATCCTTCATATCCCCCTTAATCACAAAGCTTACCCTAATACCTTTTTATGGTTAAGTATGCATTAGGGGGAAGATAAAAGGGGCTAATTTCTCTTGAAACTTGGGTTTCCATGTGGCACCTTGAGAGGAGTCTTGGCCAAGTGGCATCATGTGAGAACCCCACCTAATTACTTGCCATCCAAGGTTTGACTTCAAGCTTGCCTCTTCATCTTCTTCACCCAAAATTCTGCAGAATTCCTCTCCCAAATCCTAAAATTTCCCTTTCATTTGTGAAGGAATTGAAGCCCTAAATCCCCCATTTCATCTCATCTCTAGAGATTTAAGGTTAGAAACTAGGATACCCTCTTTAGCCCGAATCCCTACTCTTCTTAACTCTGAAGCAAAAATCCACGAGAGGGAAGGCAGTGACGCAGGCGCACAGCAAGCAGAGCCACAGCAGCTAGCGGGGCTCTGCTACTTTGCCGCGGAACCGCGGCAAAGAAGGGGATTCCGCGGCAATTCCGAGGAGGGGGACCTGATCTTGGAGGAGCAGGTCCTTGGCGAGTCGTGGATAAGTTCTAGCACCTTCAATCAGCATCCTCTCGTCGTCCAACTCTCTGTTTCAGAGCTTGGTAGCATTGTGAGTAAACCTAACTCTTAGGGTTGTGTTTCTCTATCAAAAGTTGAAAAACAAGAACTAGAAATTGTGTAGGTGACCCACAAGGGTAAGAATTACTGTTTTTGTGTAGTATTTACTGTTTTTGTGACATCCTTACACTAGATGGAAATTTAAGGGGTATTATCTAGTCATTATGTCCATATATCATGTTGCGATGAGATGAATATGTAATATACATGTTTTAGCTCACTAATTAAACTTAAATGAGGAGACTTAGCATATGTAATTCGTTGTTTTGATAATTATTCTTGTGTTAAAGGAGATCCAATGAGTATTGCATAGTGATTGTGATTCTATATTAAATGGATGTGAAATGCATGTGTAGAAGATATGTTCTAGCGTAAAAATTAAGCCTAAGTGGACCAATTTAGTACCTTAATTCGCTGTTTTTCCTAATCAATATCATGATGGTCAATTTATTATGTGTATAGCCTAATCTTGGTCCGTCATAAATAGAATATAGGGTGGTGCATTATGTGAGGTCGAAGATTTGCACGAATAGCACTCCATAAGAGCCGACAAATTAACTTGAACCATATTTTCTTGTTCACTAAAGTGCTCGGGGAAAATACCCCTCTTTACAATACAATATTGTGTTAAATGAGTAGCAAGTTATGGGGTAATGCATATGTTCATGCGGGATGGATGTGGCGTGATTATGATGATTCCTATGATATTGGGTAAACCCCAAACACATGTCTTCTTTCTTTCATTGTTGCACACCATTTCGGGCATGACATGTAATTTGGTTTCAATTGCTTGTTATGCATATTATAAATTACCCTTGCATGATGTATTTGTGTTAAGGAGGAAGGGGCCGTGCGGGAGCCGGTAGGAGGGGGAAGACGGGGATTTGACATATATACATATATATAAGGAGGAAGGGGCCGTGCGGGAGCCGTAGGAGGGGGGAAGACGGGGAAACTTATATGTCTTATATGAAATATATATATTGTAGCACCCTGTACCCAGGATACGTACCCAGATACGTGTCCAAAATTTTTTCGACCATATTACTCAATTTCCTTCCTGTATGTGTTTTTGAGTTGTTATTACTTATGTTCTTGGGTATCGGATCTGGATTCTCAGACCGAGAGTAACCCCTGACCCGGACCGGGAACCCGATACCAGCCAGTAGCCCGATTTGATTTTCTGGTAGTCTAATTTGACCAATTTTAGTTTCAGAGACTGTTTTCTAATATTTTAGATTTTTCATGATTTTCTAGAATTTTTTGAAATTTTTCTGCAAAATCTCCAAAACCGGTGTCGGTCGGTATCGCTGACTGATTCCGAGATTTTTAATTTTCAAATGAGTTTGAATTTTCAAAATGGCTTTCACAGTACTTCTTAGAATTTCATTTTCTATCTAAATATTTTTTTTGAAATTTTTCTAAATTTATCAAAATTTGACCGATTCTGGTGTCGGCCGGTATTGCCGGAAGATTCCAGGATTTTTAATTTGGAAACTACATCGAATTTCTCAAATCCGATTTCACCGTGTATCTTAGAATAATATTTGCTATTTTTGAGAATTTTTCGGTATGTTTCTGAAACAGTCAAATTTTCGCCTTATTTAAATAATAATATTTTTACCGGCGATTTCTTTTCTGGCTTTTTCTTCCTCTACTCTCCTACTTTATGCTACCAAAATTTTAACGAATAAAATAGATAATAATAAATTTTTTTTAAAATATTTTATTTCTTTTTCTTATATTTTTTTTCAATTTCCTTCCTTTTATTTCCTTTTCATTTATTATCATTAATTCTTCCCCTTAATCAACGGCTAAACCCACGCCGTTGCCGCCCGCAGCCGCCCGACAACCATGGCCTGCCGCAGCCCTACACCACCCCTATACCATCAATCCAACCCATTCCTCTCATCCTATTAAACACTTCATCCTTCATTTTTCCAACACAAAATCCAAATCAAAATCAAAAGAAACCATACTTCATCTTCTTCCTCACAACTCCACTCACGCACCCACTCTCGGCCGCCGCCTCCACCTTCACCACCACCACCTCCGGCCACTTCTAAAACACCCAATCAACTCCCCAACACCTCCTCTTCACAACACCACCTCATTCCACCACCAACAACCACCCACCTTCTCCAATTTCTCCATAAACCCACCTCCATTACCACAACTCCACCTCCAAATTCTCCATCACCACCACCAAATTCTCCATTCTAATCAAACCAACAACACCTCCTCCTCCTCCTCTACCTCCCCAACACCTCAAATCACCACCACCACCACCACAACTACCACCACCACCATCACCACCTCCACCACCAAACAACCCAACAACACCAACAACAACAACCCAAACACCCAACACCACCTCCTCCTCCCCCCTACCCGCGCGCGCCCTGCCTCCCGCCGCCGCCGCCGCAGGCCGGCCGGCCGCCGCCGGCCGATCCCCCCTCCATCTTCTCTTTTTTTTTCTTTCTTTCTCCTTTCTTTCTTTCTTTATTTCTATCATTTCAAAATTTCAATCATTCCCTAAATAACACCTATTTCCCCTCATTCCAAAAATACCCCCCTCTTTATTCCTTTATTACTTCCCTCTTATTTCAACTCTACCCCCTTCCATATTTATTTCTAATTTCCTTTTAAAACACCATATTCTCTCTCTTTTCCTACAACTTTCTCTCTCCTCTCTCATTCCCTCTCTAAAAATTTTTATAAATATTTATAAATATATATTTTAATATATATAATTGCGGGCTAGTGGATTCTCGTGCGGGTCGCCGATTTTCTGGACTTTAACCGGTATTTTCGTCCCGGTTTCAGGCGAGTGCTATTTACTAAATTAAAAATAATTACCTTGGTATTTGCAACATGATATTGACATGTGGATACTTTAATATGCCTAATACTTACTATTATAATTTTTAGTAAATAATTGCCTTGTTATATTTAATTCCGATAATTGTTATAATTAATTCCGATAATTACCATGCTATACTTAATCCCAACATTTGCCATGCTATATTTAATTTCGATAATTGTCATATTTAATTCTGATAATTGTCATGCTATATTTAATTCTAATAATTACCATGCTACATTAATTCCGATAATTTTCATGCTATATTTGACACCGGTATTTACCCTGCTATAGTTGACACCGATATTTGCCATGCTACACTTGACCCGTGACATCTGACTGTGGCACTTAGTATTTACACCGGTACTCGATATATAGACCCGGTATACGAGATATGACATACTTGACACCCGTACCTGACACATGGTTTATGATATGTTTTCATGCGGTACAAATACATGGACTTGACATCATGACTCTTGACTGGACACTACCACCCCTGATGCCTGATTATATGACATATCCATGACTATCACTTTTACGGGAACATGACATGATTATTATATTATTAATTGCCAGATATTTGGTACTCCTGAACTCCTGTACTCCTGTATACCTGGACCCCTGAAATAGGGAGACTCTTGATATTACTCCTGATATTATACTCCTGTTGATCCCCGTAATAGGATAACCATGGATATTGTAAATTTGTGAATACCCTGTAAACATTATTATATGAAACTCTGTCATATTTAAATAACTTACACCGGGATGGGGGAAATTGATGGGTATCGATATAGCTTCTGTGTTTATGGTGGCCATAAATATGTTGTACAACTTCCTGTAGGATTCGACCTGGTAGGCCACCAGGCGCTTCCGAGGGGTGTACTGGCACCCCTACCCCCTTGCCTGCCTGTCCGGGTGTGCTATAATCCCCTAGGTATATCCTGTGGGGAACGGTGACACTCTATTCCTGTTCGGGCGTATATTAAGACCTTCGGGCATATAGTAAGTCCCGGTACCTAGCGGTACGTTCCGGCTCAGTACCGGATACTCCTGGACCGTTGTCCCGGGCATGCACGGGACCCATTCTAAACATGGTTCGTCGTTCCCCATCAATTTCCAATAACTTGTCTCGCTTGATTTGTATGCGGAAGTATATGGCACCGGTCATATACCGAAATATACAAATTGAACGAGTCTTAATAATAATAACTTGATAATTGACTTATGGCTACATGACTACTGTTACTTACCATTTAGTTACCCCATGCTTGCTAACTTGATTACATGACCTGCTACACATGCTTTATTTCATGATTCACTAATTATTGTGATTATTCCATGTTTATTTATCTTGGTACATTATACTTGGCATGATGCACTTACTTTTATTTATATTTGCCACTTGGCTTCTTTATGCACTCGCTGGGTTGCCCACTAACAACCTGAATTTGTATGTTCAGATTTGTCAGGTTGGACTGAGGTGGACCCATCAGCTGAGGATCAGGCCTACCTCGAGGAGCAGGCAGATCAGCAGTAGTTCCGCCTAGTCTTTTCCGCTCACGAGATTCTCACTCTTCCAGCTCGTGAGTTTATCTTTTGTATTTCTGTACAGTCCTACTTTTGTAGTACCTGGTGATGTAATATTATGTCACAATTCGTGATAACTAAGTACTTGTACTGTTTTGGTATTGGAATGTATAATATCATGTATTTCCGCACTCTGATCCCTGTATTGTGATGTATTGATGCTTAGCGTACATACGGGATGGTTCCATCGCCCTGCGTATGTACGTCGCAGTGGCGTCTCCGTACCCGCCGGGATCGGGGCGCCACAGGTTGGTATCAGAGCCTAGGCTCTCACACCTTCAATACAGCCAGTCTGCAAATTAATGTTGTGTTAATTTGCGACTGAGTCACACGAGTCCTTACTATACATTCCAATTACAAGTACAAAGTTATCTATTCTTTCCTTGAAATCCATCCCTTGATTTCCGAAATCTCATGAAGTTCCTTATTTCATCACCTTTTCAGTCGGCTCGAATATGGAAAGGCGGGGTACACGGAACGGTCCCAGTACTTCCCGTGAAAGTCCGAACGGGGAGAACGACATGATGAGGCTACTCCAGGGGATGATGGATAGCCAGCAGCAGCAGGTAGAGCTTCTGCGGCAAGGATTGCTGACTGCGCCTCGGGAGCAGAGGCCGGGTACTATTTCAGATTTTCGGAGATTGCAGCCAGCAGAATTTTCAGGAACAGAGAAGCCCCTGGATGCAGAGCAGTGGTTGATAGACATGACCGATCTTTTGAAGGCGGCAAGAATTCCTGCTGATAACCAGGTGGAAGTGGCCAAGATCCAGCTGAAAGATGTGGCAAGGACTTGGTGGCTAGCCGAGGAGGCGAGGCTAGAGAAGCCTATCTCTTGGAATCAGTTTTCGAAGAGCTTCTATGAGAGGTTTTTCCCTGCAACTGCTCAGAAGGAGATGGAGGAGCAGTTTATTAGGCTGCAGCAGTGGAATCGGTCAGTGGATGAATATGCTGCCGAATTTCTGAGACTTAGTCGGTTTGCACCATATATGGTGGCCGACGAGGAGAAGAGGGCTAGCCGATTTCAGCAAGGACTGAGGGTGGATATTCAGATGTTGCTTATACCCCACCAGCTGAAGACGTACTCCCAGGTCCTTTCTATTGCCCGTGATGTGGAGCAAGGGTTAGAGAAGAAGAGGAGGATTGAGCTGCAGTACAAGCCGATGAAGCGCCAGTTCCAGCAGGTGCACAGGGGGATTCCAGTCAGAGCTCTTGGTGCCCCAGTGGCCAAGCGACCTTTTCGGCCTCCTCCTCAGCAGCTTGTGTGTAGGTACTGCCAGAAACCCGGACACAACCAGCAGAACTGTCGTATGGCCAATGGACTGTGTTTGGCATGCGGATCCGGTAACCACTCGGTGGGAGAGTGTCCATTCAAGAGGAGCTGGAATGCAGCTCCAGCACCACCAGCACTTCCAGTACGAGTGGCACCATCAGTGCCTCCAGCTCGAGCAGCTCCCCCAGCACTTTCAGCACCACCGATGAGGAGGAATCCAGGACCTGCAGGCAGAGGAGCTCCACTTCCTCCCCAGCGTCGGAATCTGGGTCAGGCTCAGAGGGGACCCAGGACTGGAGTAGGCCGCGGGAGAGGCCAGGCCTACAATCTGACAGCAGAGGAAGCCGAGGCATCTGGAGAGGTGGTGGCAGGTACAATTTTGGTCCACTCAGTTCCAGTCTTATCACTTTTTGACTCCGGTGCATCACACTGCTTCATATCCAGTAGATTTACTGCCTTGCATTCTATACCCCTAGTCTGTATGGGTGACCAATGGGAAATTAGTACGGGGAATGGGATAGTTATAACTAACAAGATCTGCAAGGCGTGCAATGTGGAGCTATGTGGCAGGAAGTTAGAAGCCGACATGTTCGTACTGGACACTGGAGGGTACGATGTGATCCTAGGCATGACTTGGCTTAGCAAGTATCATGCGGTGATCGACTGTCGGGAGAAGAAGGTGATCTTCAGGATCCCACACCAACCGGAGTTTCAGTTCTTTGGAGAGCGCAAGTCCCTCCGGAAGGAAGACCAACTGGAGTGTGCCACTGCTGAAGAGAAGAAGACAGTGTCAGTGTGGAATGAATCCCAGATGTATTTGAGGAGATATCAGGACTTCCACCTGATAGAGTTATGGAGTTCTCTATTGACCTTATTCCAGGAGCGACTCCCATCTCTAAAGCACCGTACCGGATGGCGCCAACAGAATTAGCTATATTGAAGGAGCAGCTGCTGGAGTATTCAAGCAAAGGTCTGATTAGACCGAGTACTTCACCATGGGGAGCACCAGTGCTGTTGGCAAATAAGAAGGATGGTGGCAAGAGGTTGTGCATTGATTACAGGGAGTTGAACAAGGTCACCATCAAGAACAAGTACCCGTTGCCAAGGATTGATGATCTCTTTGATCAACTTCATGGGGCCCAGGTGTTCTCGAAGTTAGATCTGCAGTCGGGGTACCATCAGTTGAAGGTGAAGAAGGAAGACATCCAGAAGACGGCATTTAGGACTCGTTATGGTCATTACGAGTTCTTAGTTATGCCTTTTGGAGTTACAAATGCCCCAGCAGTCTTCATGGACTTGATGAATAGGATCTTCTCTCCCTATCTGGACAAATTTGTATTGGTATTCATTGATGATATTTTGGTCTATTCCAAGAATAAAGAGGAGCATGCGGAGCATCTGAGGATTGTGCTACAGACTCTCCGACTGGAGCAGCTTCATGCCAAGCTTAGCAAGTGTGAGTTCTGGCTGGAGAGTATAGCATTCTTGGGCCATATTGTTTCTAAGGAAGGAATCTCGGTGGATCCCAGCAAGATTCAGGCGGTGAAGGATTGGCCGACTCCGAAGTCCGTGACAGAGATCAGGAGCTTCATCGGACTAGCTGGATATTATCGGAGGTTCGTGCAGGACTTCTCGAAGATTGCAGCTCCATTGACCAAGCTGACCAGGAAAGGAGAGAAGTACTTATGGACTGAGGAGTGTGCGTCTGCTTTTGAGGAGTTGAAGAACAAGTTGATTTCGGCTCCAATCTTGAAGACTCCTTCAGGGACAGGAGGTATGGTTGTGTATTGTGATGCCTCAGGGAAGGGCCTTGGATGCGTATTGATGCAGCATGGACATGTGGTGGCTTATGCATCCAGGCAGTTGAAGCCTCATGAGAAGAACTATCCAACGCATGATCTAGAGTTGGCAGCTGTGATCTTCGCGTTGAAGATATGGAGACATTACTTGCTTGGTGACCGAGTGTTGATTTACACTGATCATAAGAGCCTGAAGTACATCTTCACTCAGAAGGAGTTGAACATGAGGCAGAGGCGATGGCTTGAGTTGATGGCAGATTATGATATAGATCTGCAGTATCATCCTGGTAAGGTTAATGTTGTGCCAGATGCCCTAAGTAGAAGACCTGAAGCCGACATGGTTATGTTGCTCACTCAGCAGAAGGAGCTACTCAAGGAGATGAGGCGGCTAGATTTGATGGTGATTCGGAAGACCAGTGGATCCGTGCAGTTGATGGCATTTCAGATCCAGCCGACACTAATGGAGGAGATCAGAGAAGCTCAGAAAGAAGATCCCAGACTGTTGAAGTTCAGAGAGCAAGTGGAAGCGGGACTGAGATCAGATGTTTGCATTCATCCTGATGGTGCACTCTATTTCAGGGGTAGAATTTGTGTGCCTCAGGGGGAGATTAGACAGAAGATATTGGCTGAGGCCCACAGCTCAGCTTACTCTATACACCCTGGAGGAACTAAGATGTATCAGGATCTGAAGCGACATTTCTGGTGGAATGCGATGAAGAGGGAGATCGCACAATTTGTGGCAAAGTGTCTAGTGTGTCAGCAAGTGAAGGCTGAACACCAGAGACCAGCTGGATTACTACAACCTTTGCCAATACCCGAATGGAAGTGGGAGCATGTTACTATGGATTTTGTCACTGCTCTACCCCGCAGTCCAAAGGGGAACAATGCAGTATGGGTAGTTGTTGACCGTCTCACTAAGTCAGCACATTTCATACCATTCAGAGTGGGGCAATCTACGGAGCTTCTAGCAGACAAGTACATGAAAGAGATTGTTCGACTGCATGGAGTTCCTGTGAGTATCGTGTCGGACAGGGACACGAGGTTCAGATCTCGCTTCTGGGAGAGCCTTCAAGAGAGTCTGGGGACCCGTCTGAAGTTCAGCACATCTTATCATCCAGAGACAGACGGACAGTCTGAACGGACCATTCAGATCCTAGAAGACATGTTGAGGGCTTGTATGATAGACTTCAAGGGATCGTGGGAAGACCATCTACATTTGGCAGAGTTTTCCTACAATAATAGTTATCAGGCGAGCATCAAGATGGCTCCATTCGAAGCCCTTTACGGCAGAAGATGCAGATCACCATTATGTTGGGATGAAGTTGGTGAGAGAAGGCATTTGGGACCGGATGTGATAGTACAGGCAGTGGACAAGATCAGGACCATCCAAGAGCACCTTCGGGCAGCACAAGACAGACAGAAGAGTTGGGCAGATTCCCATAGAAGACCGTTGGAGTTTCAGGCAGGAGAGCATGTATTTCTGAAGATATCTCCGACCAAGGGAGTGATCAGATTTGGTGCACGTGGGAAGCTGAGTCCAAGGTATATAGGCCCGTTTGAGATATTGGAGCGAGTTGGAGAAGTGGCCTACAGATTGGCGTTGCCGCCATCACTGGAAGGAGTGCACAATGTGTTTCATGTGTCACAGCTGAGAAGATACATCAGGGATGAGAGCCATGTATTGGATTATTCAGAATTGGAGTTGCAGCCGGATCTGTCATATATTGAGCAACCAATGGCTATTGTGGACAGAAGTGTCAAGACCCTGAAGAACCGGACCATCCCATTGGTGCTTGTTTCATGGAACAGGCATAGTCCGGGAGAAGCGACTTGGGAGCGGGAGGACGTCATTCGTGACCGTTACCCGCATCTGTTTGAGCCTTGAGTGGTAATATTCTCTTGTACTCCATTCTTGTCTTATCAATTCATTATTTCCATGTTCATCTCTTTCCTTATAGAAATTTCGAGGACGAAATTTTTGTTAGGTGGGTAGATTGTAGCACCCTGTACCCAGGATACGTACCCAGATACGTGTCCCAAAATTTTTTCGACCATATTACTCAATTTCCTTCCTGTATGTGTTTTTGAGTTGTTATTACTTATGTTCTTGGGTATCGGATCTGGATTCTCAGACCGAGAGTAACCCCTGACCCGGACCGGGAACCCGATACCAGCCAGTAGCCCGATTTGATTTTCTGGTAGTCTAATTTGACCAATTTTAGTTTCAGAGACTGTTTTCTAATATTTTAGATTTTTCATGATTTTCTAGAATTTTTTGAAATTTTTCTGCAAAATCTCCAAAACCGGTGTCGGTCGGTATCGCTGACTGATTCCGAGATTTTTAATTTTCAAATGAGTTTGAATTTTCAAAAATGGCTTTCACAGTACTTCTTAGAATTTCATTTTCTATCTAAATATTTTTTTTGAAATTTTTCTAAATTATCAAAATTTGACCGATTCTGGTGTCGGCCCGGTATTGCCGAAAGATTCCAGGATTTTTAATTTGGAAACTACATCGAATTTCTCAAATCCGATTTCACCGTGTATCTTAGAATAAATATTTGCTATTTTTGAGAATTTTTCGGTATGTTTCTGAAACAGTCAAATTTTCGCCTTATTTAAATAATAATATTTTTACCGGCGATTTCTTTTCTGGCTTTTTCTTCCTCTACTCTCCTACTTTATGCTACCAAAAATTTTAACGAATAAAATAGATAATAATAAATTTTTTTAAAATATTTTATTTCTTTTTCTTATATTTTTTTCAATTTCCTTCCTTTTATTTCCTTTTCATTTATTATCATTAATTCTTCTCCCCTTAATCAACGGCTAAACCCACGCCGTTGCCGCCCGCAGCCGCCCGACAACCATGGCCTGCCGCAGCCCTACACCACCCCTATACCATCAATCCAACCCATTCCTCTCATCCTATTAAACACTTCATCCTTCATTTTTCCAACACAAAATCCAAATCAAAATCAAAAGAAAACCATACTTCATCTTCTTCCTCACAACTCCACTCACGCACCCACTCTCGGCCGCCGCCTCCACCTTCACCACCACCACCTCCGGCCACTTCTAAAACACCCAATCAACTCCCCAACACCTCCTCTTCACAACACCACCTCATTCCACCACCAACAACCACCCACCTTCTCCAATTTCTCCATAAACCCACCTCCATTACCACAACTCCACCTCCAAATTCTCCATCACCACCACCAAATTCTCCATTCTAATCAACCCAACAACACCTCCTCCTCCTCCTCTACCTCCCCAACACCTCAAATCACCACCACCACCACCACAACTACCACCACCACCATCACCACCCCACCACCAAACAACCCAACAACACCAACAACAACAACCCAAACACCCAACACCACCTCCTCCTCCCCCCTACCCGCGCGCGCCCTGCCTCCCGCCGCGCCGCCGCAGGCCGGCCGGCCGCCGCCGGCCGATCCCCCCTCCATCTTCTCTTTTCTTTTCTTTCTTTCTTCCTTTCTTTCTTTCTTTATTTCTATCATTTCAAAATTTTCAATCATTCCCTAAATAACACCTATTTCCCCTCATTCCAAAAATACCCCCCTCTTTATTCCTTTATTACTTCCTCTTATTTCAACTCTACCCCCTTCCATATTTATTTCTAATTTCCTTTTAAAACACCATTTCTCTCTCTTTTCCTACAACTTTCTCTCTCCTCTCTCATTCCCTCTCTAAAAATTTTTATAAATATTTATAAATATATATTTTAATATATATAATTGCGGGCTAGTGGATTCTCGTGCGGGTCGCCGATTTTCTGGACTTTAACCGGTATTTTCGTCCCGGTTTCAGGCGAGTGCTATTTACTAAATTAAAAATAATTACCTTGGTATTTGCAACATGATATTGACATGTGGATACTTTAATATGCCTAATACTTACTATTATAATTTTTAGTAAATAATTGCCTTGTTATATTTAATTCCGATATTGTTATAATTAATTCCGATAATTACCATGCTATACTTAATCCCAACATTTGCCATGCTATATTTAATTTCGATAATTGTCATATTTAATTCTGATAATTGTCATGCTATATTTAATTCTAATAATTACCATGCTACATTAATTCCGATAATTTTCATGCTATATTTGACACCGGTATTTACCCTGCTATAGTTGACACCGATATTTGCCATGCTACACTTGACCCGTGACATCTGACTGTGGCACTTAGTATTTACAACGGTACTCGATATATAGACCCGGTATACGAGATATGACATACTTGACACCCGTACCTGACACATGGTTTATGATATGTTTTCATGCGGTACAAATACATGGACTTGACATCATGACTCTTGACTGGACACTACCACCCCTGATGCCTGATTATATGACATATCCATGACTATCACTTTTACGGGAACATGACATGATTATTATATTATTAATTGCCAGATATTTGGTACTCCTGAACTCCTGTACTCCTGTATACCTGGACCCCTGAAATAGGGAGACTCTTGATATTACTCCTGATATTATACTCCTGTTGATCCCCGTAATAGGATAACCATGGATATTGTAAATTTGTGAATACCCTGTAAACATTATTATATGAAACTCTGTCATATTTAAATAACTTACACCGGGATGGGGGAAATTGATGGGTATCGATATAGCTTCTGTGTTTATGGTGGCCATAAATATGTTGTACAACTTCCTGTAGGATTCGACCTGGTAGGCCACCAGGCGCTTCCGAGGGGTGTACTGGCACCCCTACCCCCTTGCCTGCCTGTCCGGGTGTGCTATAATCCCCTAGGTATATCCTGTGGGGAACGGTGACACTCTATTCCTGTTCGGGCGTATATTAAGACCTTCGGGCATATAGTAAGTCCCGGTACCTAGCGGTACGTTCCGGCTCAGTACCGGATACTCCTGGACCGTTGTCCCGGGCATGCACGGGACCCATTCTAAACATGGTTCGTCGTTCCCCATCAATTTCCAATAACTTGTCTCGCTTGATTTGTATGCGGAAGTATATGGCACCGGTCATATACCGAAATATACAAATTGAACGAGTCTTAATAATAATAACTTGATAATTGACTTATGGCTACATGACTACTGTTACTTACCATTTAGTTACCCCATGCTTGCTAACTTGATTACATGACCTGCTACACATGCTTTATTTCATGATTCGCTAATTATTGTGATTATTCCATGTTTATTTATCTTGGTACATTATACTTGGCATGATGCACTTACTTTTATTTATATTTGCCACTTGGCTTCTTTATGCACTCGCTGGGTTGCCCACTAACAACCCTGAATTTGTATGTTCAGATTTGTCAGGTTGGACTGAGGTGGACCCATCAGCTGAGGATCAGGCCTACCTCGAGGAGCAGGCAGATCAGCAGTAGTTCCGCCTAGTCTTTTCCGCTCACGAGATTCTCACTCTTCCAGCTCGTGAGTTTATCTTTTGTATTTCTGTACAGTCCTACTTTTGTAGTACCTGGTGATGTAATATTATGTCACAATTCGTGATAACTAAGTACTTGTACTGTTTTGGTATTGGAATGTATAATATCATGTATTTCCGCACTCTGATCCCTGTATTGTGATGTATTGATGCTTAGCGTACATACGGGATGGTTCCATCGCCCTGCGTATGTACGTCGCAGTGGCGTCTCCGTACCCGCCGGGATCGGGGCGCCACATATATATATAAGGAGGAAGGGGCCGTGCGGGAGCCGGTAGGAGGTGGAAGACGGGGAAATTCCATTCAGATTGAAGATATTCATAATTGACTGTTAAGTTGCATTTATGATTGATAATGCTTGTGTTAAACTAAATTGGCACTTTATGTATATAACGAGCCTAGTTGATGTGAGTGGACTCACCCATGAAACTTCATACATACTCATATAATTATATCTTTTGTGTCATGATGTAGTTAAATGCAACTTTTGATAGTGTAGTCATGTAGACCATATATGTATGGAGCTTGGAATAAGTAAGGCAACTTGAACAAATTGTTGTTTATAGGACTCATTCTAATTTACTTCTTCTAGACTGTTATCTTATGAAATCATTATATCAATTTCCTATGATATAGTTTACTCATTGAGCTGTCGAGCTCATTTTATTTTCTTTCCATCTTTTCAGGTTTGGATAAGGGTAAGTGACCTCTCTAAATGGAAGGTTAAGTATGGATGGCATAATATGTTGTAGTATCATCTTGGTTTTGTTATGTGATCTTAAATGTGTAGGTATAGACCCTATTGAAGTCTTTATGGAAAACATGTTAAGTTGTACTTGAAGTACATTTTGTCCTTATAGTATTGAGACCTTGGTCTTGTATGTAATATAATGTTCTGGGTTTGTGAATCCCTTGGATATGTATGTTTTGGAATTTGGTAAGATGACAATATGTGGGAATGCTATTTGTTGGAAAGTATCTCTTGAAATGTTGATGTAAAGATTATGCTTGCAATGGAGGGAATCAAGTCATGATATATGTTTGTGGTTAAGACTTGGTATATGTGATTGATAAGTAGGCCGGGTGTGCCGAAATTATTGGTGAAATAAGTAGGCCTTTGAGCCGAAATCTTGATTATTGTAAGTGAGAAATAAAGGAATATTTAGGATGATGCTGCCAAAATTTTTCTTAATTTAAAGTTAACGGAGACAAATGGTGTTGTAGGCCTAATCTTGTTTATTAGAAATTGGGGCCGTTACAACATCGGCAAGGCCTCGATCATCAAATTTGAGAGATAGATTCTTGATTTCTTGGACTAGAGTGTCCATGATTAGCTCAAAAACACCAAGTCTCCCTTCAATAGCGCCTACTCTTACGGAGAGGTTGGACTACTCTTCATCATCTTCGGCCATCGTAGGAGCATTTGCTGAAGCTCTGATACCACTTGACGTAGACGGGAAGCGAGGAAGACGATCGACATGGGTTAGATCTCGTTTTAACACTGATGAACACTAAAGAGATCTCCATGTAAGGATAACTACTCGAATCCATGAGCAAGAACGACCCGAATTCACGAGCCAAAAGGAACAACTCGAAATCCACAGGCAAATATGAGGGGAAAAACTCAAAAGTTTATGGATAAAAGTTGGATACAAATACAAAAGAATTCAAAGGCCTTTTTTTAGGCTCAGAATAAGTCATATTCTATTTATGAAACTAGATTTAAAATAAAAAAAAAGAAAGTTTTGAAAATAAGGAAACAAAAATAAAACTAAACCAAATCCTAAACAAGTTCAGAAACACTGATATACGCTAGGCCTGTCGACAGTTGAAGAGTGTTGTCGACAGACAAGGTCAAAACTGACAAACCTAAACTTTCAAAAAAAGCCTGTCAACAGGCCTGATGAACGTGTTGTCGACAGGTTAAGTTATTCCAGCCTACTGGTTACCTTGCCTTGCTTCTTGATCTCCTACATAATAGTGGCATGAGCAATAGGATGGTGTCTTCCAGTGGGTGTTCCCCTATGACTCCGAGTGTGTCCTCTGAGTTCAGAGGTAAGGTGGGACTGACAGGATGAATGGAGCATCTTGACCTGGATCTGCTGTATTTCTTTTTTAAAAGTTGTAAACACAGAGATATAATAGAATTTATTGTATTACTCTTATTAGATGTAATCAAATCAATATAATGGAATGGCATCCGGAATGAAAGTGTATTCGGGATGAAAATAGTTAATGTTTAGATCTTACCTGGCTTGTTTTTGTTGGCCCAGAGGCCTTCCACTCTAGTTTTGATGATGATTAACTCATGTAGTTATAGTTACTAATAATCTTGTGATATTTAGTTTCAGATATTTAATCAAGATATTAGTAGGTGATTAGCTTCAACAAAGGTGTTTTGGAGCTTTCACATGGTGATTCAAGAGCTCGAGCGTCAAGTTCATATCTAGCACTCGGTTGGAGTCAAGCTCGGGGAATCGCGTTTAGATCGAGTCAACTTGGAGACTGCGTTCTACAAGAAGGCTTCGATTTATTTTAGTATAGTTTATTTAGATCCATTGTAAAGTTAGATAGTGTGATATGCTCAAGTTCACAACACACACACTTGTTTAAGTTTCAAGTTTGGTTTTGGTTTTCGGTTTAACCGATCTTGATTTTCATGAATAGATAGAATCAAAATAAGTTTACATGGTTTAATGTATATTAGATTTGATCTATATACATCTATGCTTCACATACTTAGAAAAACTTATTTTGATATACTATTCATGTGTTTGGAGTTTTGTATTTAGACAAAACCTATTTTTGGATTTAATGTCAAAAATATAGATATAATACCTTTCATGTATATTGGATTCTATCCATATACAACATGCTTCAAAGTTGTTTAAATATCATGTTTTTGTATTTACATGTGTTTGGAAAAATCGGATTTCTATTTCAAAATCTAAGTTTTGAAAATACAGAATTTGGTTTAAGGCAAAATTTTCAAGTAACAAAAATGGTTCAAAATGTATAACATGTTTAATTTTTACTCAAACATATTTGTATTTCAAAGATATAATATGAACTGATTTTTGTGAAATTTAAGTGATTTTATGGGATTTTATAAAGGATAAAAACCCAAGTTTTTAACACCCTAATTAGTCAGACTGGCAGGCTGCCGGTCGACCGGGACGGTCGACCGTAGCAGTGAGCGGTCGACCGGGTCGGTCGACCGACGTGTACAAAACGTGCACGCTGCCTTGCTGGGGAGGCCGGTCGACCGGGTCGGTCGACCGCCAGAGAGCTCTGCTCTCTGGAAAGCCTCCGGTCGACCGGGTCGGTCGACCGGGCAGAGAGCTCTGCTCTCTGTTTCCAGCTCGGTCGATCGGGCGATCGACCGGCCAGAGAGCAGTTGCTCTCTGGATCTGGCACGGTCGACCGGAGGGCTCAACGATCAAATTTTTGACCGTTGGCCGGTCGACCGGCTGGTCGACCGAAAGGGCAAAAATGCCCTTTTCAGCTGCCAACGGGCAGATTCCAAATGGGGTTATAAATACCCACATTTGAGTTGGTTTTTAAAAAGATTTTCAAGAGCCAAAATTTCTCATATTCTCAAGTGTTTAATACATGTTTTCAAAAGAGTTTTTAAGCCTAAAGATTTCATCTTTATTTTGTTTTAAAGTGTTGAAAAATTCAAAGAAAAAGAAAGTCTTTGAGATGATTTTTGATCTTATTTTTTATATCAATTCTAGAAGTTTTCTCAAGAGTTTTTCTTTGTGATTTTGATTTTCAAACTCTTTATTTCTCACACTTGAGCTTATCTACTATCCTATCTATTAGGATTTTTGTTTTGTGGGAAAAGATTTGGTTTGTGGTTGTTAGACCACCAAGTTGTAAACCTTCCATCTTTGTGATATCCCTCTAGTGAGAGGTGATTGAGTTGTTATCCCTCAAGTGTGAGGTGATTGTGTAAGTGGTATTTGGCTCCCTCTAGTGAGAGGTGGAGATTGTGTTGGAATCCCACAAGTGTGAGGTGATTGTTGTTTGAGTAGCTTTGTGCCTATCCCTCATTTGTGAGGTTGATTATTGTTTGGCTTTGTGCCTTGCCTCTAAGTGTAGAGGTTGTATTTGTTGGAGAGAGGAGTTGTGTACTCCCAATTGTATTTGCCCCAAATCCTCAGTGGAGGTTCCCTGTGTGAGAAGTCCTGTGTGGACAAGTTAGTGAAAATCCTTCCGTGTGAAGGCGGGGACGTAGAGCTGTGTGCTCGAACCTCGAAACATATCTTGGTGTTTGCGTTTGATCCACTTTCTTTAACTCTCTCTCTCTCTCTTACATTGTGCATTGCTTCATATTGTCATATCATATACATGCTTAGTTTGTTTGTGTGCCTCACTTGTGTTTAACCAAGAGAGCTTCATATAGCACCTCAACTCTTATTCAGAGAATTCAGAGGAGTTAGTCCAGAGCCCTTTACCGGGAATTCGGCTACACTCGTTGGTGTTGCATTAAGTTTTTAATTCCGCATTATTATGTATTAGATTAGCCATACACCTATTCACCCCCCTCTAGGTGTACTTTCAGTTTTTACTATTGGCTTTTAGAATTGGTATGATCATGCCTCTTCAAAGTACTGATCTCTACCTTCAGTGTGGTTGGTTGGTTATGGAGTGGTTTGAGGAGCTTGCACTGGTGTTTCCGAGTGGGGTGATCCCATCACGGTACCTGCAAACTTGATAGGGCTCTGAGAGTGAGAAATCCCTGTATCAGAGTAGGAAACTCTGAGTGAGGGATATTACCACGACGGAGGGTTTTGACTGCTCGTGGGATAATCGAGAGGGAGCTCGTAGACTAGTGCTTGTGTTTTTACTTCCGAGTAGGGGACACTCCCACATTGGGACGTACAAGCATCAGGGGTCTGATAGGGACACTCCCATCAGCGAGGGGAAGGAATGTAAACATGAATGTAATGGAATATCCAACATTACTCTTGTTAGATATAATTGCAATAAACATAATGAATATCATTAAAATTAAGGTGGTTCATGTTAGGATCTTACCCGGTTTGGATTTGATACCGTCATACCTCTTCGGAGCGCTTGATTTCTTTATCCGGTAGGGTCGGTTGGTTACGTCTAGGTGGGTCTGCGATGTTGGTCCTGAGTGGGGTAATCCCATCATGGTACCTGCAAACTTCAGGGTCTCTGAGAGGGAAAAATCTTTGCAGCAGAGTATAGACTTTGCATGGGGGACACTCCCACAGAGGAGGATTTTAAGTTTCCGTGGGCTAATCGAGAGGAGGCACGTAGGCTGATTCTTGTGTTGCCACCTCCTAATGGGGGACACTCCCGCAGCGGACATACAAGCTTCAGGGACTTATGGGGGACACTCCCATCAGCGTGGCAGGGACTCTGAGTGGGGGATACTCCCATAATAGAGGGTCTACCGTAGGCTAATCAAGAGAGAGCCGTAGGCTGATGCTTGTGTTGCCACCTCCGAACGGGGGACACTCCCACAATGAGAAGTACAAGCATCAGCGACTGATGGGGGACACTTTCATCAGTAAGGCAGGGTCTTTGAGCGGGGGGGGGCTCCCACAGCGGAGGGTTTCGACTTCCCTAGGATAATCGAGAGAAGGCCGTTAGGCTGGTGTTTGTGTTGTAGTCTCTGAGTAGGAGACACTCCCACAATGGGACGTACAAGCGTCAGAGATTGATTGGGGACACTCCCATCAGCGGTGTGGCAGGAAAACAGTTAGGAGAAAAATGCATTTTATTTCATGATATAAGTAAACTACATTGGCTTAAAAGGAAATACAGGGGGTGTGTGGTTGAGGTACTTTCCTGTCCTTGTTGGAGGTATCGGGTCACTCAATCACTTTGTACTGAGTGATTGCATGATGTAGTTGGATAGGAGGCGGAGCGCTCCGCTGCCCTGCACTGGCAGCTGCTCGGGGGTAAGGATGAATTCTTTGAGGTAGCCTTGGCGGACTAGTTCTTCTAGGTATCACTGAAGGCTTCTGCAGTGGATGGTTTTATGTCTCTTGATTTCGGTGAAAGGAACAATACTCTTCTGCTCTAGGGTGGTGGGGTCATTTTGAATTGGCTTCGGGCGCCTTATCCATGGCTGGTTTTTGATAGCACTGAAGACTTCATTGATGGGAAGCCTCACTGGGGTGAAGTGTTTTCCTCTCTGAAGGCTCAGAGCGAATTTGTAGAGAAAATTAAGACACCATCCCTGATTTGGTTGCTGACATAGGTCAGAGTCTCGCGCTATGAGTTCGTCTTCTCCCAGTTGTTGTCGCGCTTAAGAGAGTGATTGGCGGAGCTCTCATGGCTTCCCTAATTCGATATAGGGTCGGGCTCAGGATAGGACTTCACTTATCCGGGTGATGTCATGCTTCAACAAGTGCTTGTACAGGGGGTGAGAGACCTGCAATCCGCTGATGAACGCGAGTGCAGATATATCTTTACTGCAGTTTGAAACTTTGGCAAGCTGGCTCTGAAAGTAGCCGATGTAAGACTTAAGGTTGTCGCCTGCCTCATCTTGATGGTGATAAGATGGTGGTTGTTCTTCTTGTAATCCCGGCGAGAGGTGTACTGAGTGAGAAATGTTTATGTTACCTCCTTGAAGTTGTAGAGAGAATGGGGGCGGCATAGAGTAGAACAATCCGAGGCCACGCCTTTCAAATGGAAGAAAAGGTTAGGCATAGGAGCAGATCATTGCACAAGTGGACCACCATCTTGTCCTAAAAGTGCCTGATATGCTTGATCGGGTCACTTATTTCAGAATAATAGTCAAAAGTTGGAGCCGCGAACTTCTTCGGGAACTCATACCGTAGGATCTCTTCAGAGAGAAGAGAGTCAGATACTCTAGCAGTAGCTTGTTTTAGTCCATAGTGAAGTTGCAGTTTAGCCTCCTCGATCTATTTTTAAATCAGTTTGTCGAGATTTCGGACGTTAGAGGATCTTTGACTCTCCTCCCAAGTTCGGTAGTGATAGGCTTCTATTCGGGAGTAAGGCGATTCAGCCTCATTGTCAGAGTAGTCTTTGTGGGGGGCGACAATGATTTGGGCCGCCTTGAATTGGTGACTGTCCTATTGGTCCAGGTCTCTTCGACTTCGAGCTTGCTTTTCAGCTGATCCTGCTTCTGGGTTCTCTGGAGGATGGTGACTTGCGCCAGGAGCTGGTCATTGCGATGCTTCAATGCCTCCTGCTCGCGAGCAGTATTCTCGTGGTTGAAAGCAGTTTGCTCACGATCGTGATCTGATCAATATGTTGCTTTTTTCATGTCGACAAGCATTTAAAGGATCTGACCTTCAAGTAATGGCATTGATTGGATGCTAGCGGCTACCTCCTGAGGTGAGGAGTAGCCAGAGTCTTCGGTGCACGCTGTTGGTCATCAGCAGGAGGGGGAATCGTGCTCGCGACGGTGCCGTTGGTTTTTGCCCTTTGATAGGCATCCATTGTGAGTGCAGTCTATTTTCTCGGGGCCATCGATACTAGGGAGAGGCTTTTTGTGAAAGGCTATAGGTTAGATGGAAGGAAACCTTGAGTGTGAACTCAGATCTTAATAAAAGCACTAGTTTATGGTGGATCAAAATCGACTTACTGTGAATTGGACCTACCACAAGCGATCAAGGCGCTTCCCGAGTGATACATGTCAGAACACACACAGAAAAGAACACCTTTCAGGTTAGGAGTACCGGTGTGGTATCGGCCTAAGACCCTCGAGCGTGAGAATCAACAGGTGGAATGGTAGGAATGACCGACAGAGAGAACCTGTCGGTGTAGTGGGAGTTTTAGCACATGGAACTGCTAATATAATGGTGGACTGGAACAGAAAAAAATTCCAGTATAGTGGATAGACTAGCACGGAAAACTGCTAGTGTGATGGTGGACTGAAACAAGAAATTCATAGTGTAGTGGATGGACTAGCAGAGAGAACTGCTATAGTGATGGTGTATGTTGTGCTCTGAGGATTAAAGAAGTTGTCCCTTCTCCTGGGAGAAGAAAGATCATATATACCTGACAAGGATGCCGGCGTGGAGACGAAATTGGCGGGCTGCTATTAACTGCATGATTTTCACGAGCGAAATCTGTTTTAATGACTGTAATCATTGACGCTTGTAATACCCCGTTCCCGGAATACGTACTAATTTCGTATTCAGATTTCGGTCGTATTTTTTCGATTTGTTCCCATATTTATTCTGTATTATGAATTCCTTATATGATTGTTTTACCTTGGATGTGGATTCGTGGACGGAGTCAGCCCTAGTCTGAACCGAAGGCCCGATCATAGTATATTCTTCGATTTAGTCCTTCTGATGTGTAGAATTGACGATTTCAGTTTCAAATATTACTTTCCAATATATTAGATTTTCTGTGATTTTCTGGATTTTTCTTGAATTAAATTGAATTTCTTCAAACCGGTGTCGGCCAGTGCCGCTGACCGATTCCCAGATTTTAATTCTCAAACTGTTGGAATTTCATGATGATTCTTTAGACTTTATTTCTTAGAATAATATTTTCTACCTACATGCTTTTTCTGAGGATTTTATAATTTTATGAAATTCCAACGGAGTCGGTAGATAACTGGTTCCGAGATTTTTAGTTTTAAAACTATAAAGTATTCTTAAAACGGATTTCACCATTATTCTTAATATAATATTATGGATTTTTGATAATTATTTCGGGTCGTTCCGAGAAACTTGAATTTCGGACGATTCCGGTATTTTCCGAAATGTTTTCCGTATCCTCGATTTCAACCCGGGTATCTGTCCTTTCAATATTTCCAATTCTAATTCCAAGAAAATATCTTCTCATTTCAATTTCTTTTCCATTTTTCCTTTTCCTTTACTTCCTTCTTCCCTCCACAAGCTAAAGCATTTCCATTTTCCAAAATTCCAATAATTCCACACTCTTCCACACACTTCCCACAAAAATATCTCTCTTTCTCTCTCTCTTCCATGGCCGGCCAAGTGGCCAAGAGAAGGACACTCACCCCTCCTCCACTTTGCAAATAACCCCCTCTCATCTACTCTAATTTCACCACCTTCACAAATTCCAAATCATATATAACATTCCTTTACAATTCCATCTCTTTTTTTTCTTCACTTCACCAAAAGAAATCCCCTTCACCAAAATCCTCCTCCATCTCAACTCAACCTCCAACTTCAAGAGCTTCATCTAGGGCATCATCAAGGTCTTCATCTTCAACCACCAACTCCCAAAGCAACACCAAGATCATCTTCTCCACATCAAGCAACTTCAACTTCAACAACTACTTTGGATTGAGGCCATCATCTCCACCTTGGGATCCTTTCAAGACTACAAAGCTTCACCTAACAATCCTTGTGAGTATTTTTACTCACCAAGACTTGTTTCTTTCCTAAGCATACTTGTATCTCCATATCTTGTGTTCATATGTCATAAAAATCCTATTTTTAGACCATCCAACACAACCAGCAGATTCTGCTCTGTATTCTGTTTTTCCCCACGATTAGTCGACTTGACCTAGATATTAGTCGACTAACCCTTCTGTTTTTAAAATTAGACTTTCAGGATTTCACAGTTTTAGTCGACTAGTCCCTTTTACAGTCGACTAGATATCCCTAGTCGACTACTAGAATTCCCCTAGTCGACTCCTGAAATAAACTTAACTCTCTGTATCACAGTTTTAGTCGACTTAACATAACTGTTAGTCGACTTGACATGTCTGTTAGTCGACTACTATTTCAAACCTAGTCGACTAACTTCCCTGAATCAGAAACCCAACTCTCTGTTACACAGTTTTAGTCGACTATACCCTACTGTTAGTCGACTAACCCTTCTATTAGTCGACTACTATTCCAACCTAGTCGACAACTTATGATTGTCTGTTATAGTTAATTACCTCCTTGACTTTGTATCTATCCTTGATACATATACTATATATTGTTCTTACTTGTACTTCATAACTTGTACTTTATGACCTATTACTTGATGTATGTCATCTCTAGTCACTTCATATTTCCATTGACATGCTATTGCTTGTTTCATTCTTGTTCATGCACTCTATCTGTGTTATGCCTACTTCTTTATCGTACACTATGCGTGGTTGACCCTTCGAGGTCATTGAACTCTGGGTTTCTATTATATTATCATTGCTATATCGTTACTTCAGACTGTCAGTTTCATGTTTCCTTTTAACACATGTAATCATCTAACTTCCACTATGTTATCACCTGACCACTTGGCATGTTACTACCTAGTAAGAACCACTTGTTATGACATGACTTACCCTGATTAATATCAATCTCTTGACTTGATTGGTTACTTGTTGGATATCATTATCTTATCATGCTATCACTCTATACCCAGCATGATACACTCTTCTCACTCGCTACCCTCTTGCTTTACCATTCCATTGATTATGATAGTATTCTCGCTCTAGTCTTCATGTATTGTATTTCATGCTTTATATCATTTATTGCTTTATGCTATGCGTGGCCGACCCTTCGTGGTCGTTGGACTTGTTGGACTGGGACCATTGCTTTTACATTACCACTTGGCATTATTTTAGACCTGTCAGTATGTGCTACCATTTATCATATGTATATCACTTGGCAACTGTGTTATCATCTAACCACCTGCCATGCCACTATTTGGCAAGACCTTTATGTGTACCTTGACTTACCCTGACTATTCTCCATCTCATATCATGATTGGTTACTTGTTATGTATCATCACCCTATCATGCTATCACTTTATACCCAGCATGATATACCTGACTTGTGATTGTCATCTTTACGGGAACTTTGACTTGTTATCTGTATCATGATCAGTGACATGTTTTCCTGCTTTACATGCAGTGACCTGACTATATAGTGCTTCTGTACTCTTTATTCCTGATCATGTCCATTTCCTATTTTTCCCGTAAAGTGACAATGAAAATATTAAATCCTAAAATGGACCAACTTGTATTGGGTCGGGGAAATATGCGGATATCGATATGTGTTCGTGTTTACAGTGGCTTTAGGTATTGTGCACTATATCCGGTCTGACCTGTGGTACTCCAGGGGACCGAGGGGAGAGCTGGCTCCCTACACCCCAGTTTTAACGGGCATACATAAGTCCCTCCTCCTGGACAAGCCTTGCGGCTGGTTTCCGTTTCCATGCAACGGAACAACCCTGGACCGTAGTCCCGGGTATGTACGGGACCCACTGTAAACATAGTTCGTTGATACAACCGCTATTTCCAATAACAACCTCGACTTTCTTATATATGGATGTATGTGAGTTGGGATATATACCGGGTATATACCGAGACACATACCTAGATATATGGGTTAGACGAGTAATAATAATAAGACACCTGTTATGATTTCTGTTATAGATACCTGTTATGTTATGACTCCTATTATACCTGTTATGTCATAATCCTTGTTATGATCCTGTATTCTTGTTAGACTTGATACATGATGATTCTAGTCCTGCTTTACCTCTTACATGTTTCTATCATAACCGCTTTGTTATTATTCCTTCGACTTACTAGTCTTGCAAAGCCGTAACTCAAGCTTGCACACAGTCTTTCCATCTTTATTTCGTTATACTTCCATTACTTGCTGGTTCATGTTTCTTATACTGATTCTAACCCTCTTATTCATGTTTCTTAGCCATTTGGCTGTAGCCTGTTATTATTGGGAGGTCCTGACTCCCTGGATTTGTATGTTCAGGTTTAGAAGCTGGATCGAAGTGGAGCCATCCACAGTAGATTGAGCTTTCCTTTGAGTGCAGTCAGATTAGCTCCAGTTCCTTCGTGCCAGCCATCTCTTTTTGACTCACGAGATCTTCATCCTTCTCGTGAGCATTTTGTGTTTATATTGTATATTTTACTTTTGGACTTGTTTATGATAAAAGACACATGTAATGTGTAGTTGTTTATCATACTGTGATAGCTTTGTATATGTATTTTATGTTGGCATATGTATGTATACCACGCTTCGTGTTGTACTCTGATTCCTTGTTGTACTTTTATGCTTAGCGTATATACGTGGGGGCTTCTTCTGACCTACGTATATACGTCGCAGTGACGTCCCCGTATCCGTGGAATCGGGGCGTTACAGGTTGGTATCAGAGCTTAGGCTCTCAAACCTAAAGTACAATCAAGCAGCAAATTATTGTAATTTGCTAATGCCAACTACAATGTACAAAGTTATCTAGTCCTTCTTGATTTATCTAGTTCTTCTTGATTCCTTCCTTCATATCCTGAAATCCTTCCATTCTTCCAACTCTTTCCAGTTATCTTTCATCAACTAAGGTATGGACGCTGGGCAAGCATCCAATGTTTCCCGTGGAGTGGAACGAGGATTGGAGCAGAAGAGTGAGAACCAAGTGCAGAATAAGTCAGTTAAGAGGGCCTTGCAGTTGATGGAGAGGGCTTTACAGTTGCTGAAGGAAGAAGATACGACCAGGACAAACATTGGCCCAAAGACCAAGCGACCATTCCAACGTCCTCTTCCTGGGAACACATGTAATTTCTGCCACAAACCCGGACATTTTAAGAGAGATTGTCGAATGGCTAAGGGATTGTGTTTAGTGTGTGGGTCAGGGAGACATATGCTAAGGAATTGCCCGCACAGAAAGTTTGAATATACGGCACCAGTCAGATCAGCTCGTCCAGCCCAGCACTTCCAGCCCCGTCAACAAGGAGGAATCCAGAACCTGTTCCACCCCAACAGAATGATCAGCAGCAGAGGGGAGTGAAAACTGGAGCAGATCAGAGTAGAGCAGAGGCATCAGGCAGTGCAGCGGAGCGTGAGGACCAGTGTCCAGATCCGGAACCTTAGGGATGTCATGGTAACCACTACCCCAGATCTTGTATTTGAATTGGTTATCATTCTTAATATTTCCCTTGTCATTCTATCATTGTTCATTCTAGTCCTTCCTGTATTCATCTTATCCCCTGTTTTGGTTTTATGAGGCCTTTATTCCAGCCATTGTCCCCTTGTATTCAATTTACCCCTTAGGGAAATTGCGAGGACGCAATTTTTGTAAGGTGGGTGGATTGTAATACCCCGTTCCCGGAATACGTACTTAATTTCGTATTCAGATTTTCGGTCGTATTTTTTCGATTTGTTTCCGTATTTATTCTGTATTATGAATTCCTTATATGATTGTTTTACCTTGGATGTGGATTCGTGGACTCGGAGTCAGCCCTAGTCTGAACCGAAGGCCCGATCATAGTATATTCTTCGATTTAGTCCTTCTGATGTGTAGAATTGACCGATTTCAGTTTCAAATATTACTTTCCAATATATTAGATTTTCTGTGATTTTCTGGATTTTTCTTGAATTAAATTGAATTTCTTCAAAACCGGTGTCGGCCAGTGCCGCTGACCGATTCCCGGATTTTTAATTCTCAAACTGTTTGGAATTTCATGATGATTCTTTAGACTTATTTCTTAGAATAATATTTTCTACCTACATGCTTTTTCTGAGGATTTTATAATTTTATGAAAATTCCAACGGAGTTGGTAGATAACTGGTTCCGAGATTTTTAGTTTTAAAACTATAAAGTATTTCTTAAAACGGATTTCACCATTATTCTTAATATAATATTATGGATTTTTGATAATTATTTCGGGTCGTTCCGAGAAACTTGAATTTCGGACGATTCCGGTATTTTCCGAAATGTTTTCCGTATCCTCGATTTCAACCCGGGTATCTGTCCTTTCAATATTTTCCAATTCTAATTCCAAGAAAATATCTTCTCATTTCAATTTCTTTTCCATTTTTCCTTTTCCTTTACTTCCTTCTTCCCTCCACAAGCTAAAGCATTTCCATTTTCCAAAATTCCAATAATTCCACACTCTTCCACACACTTCCCACAAAAATATCTCTCTTTCTCTCTCTCTTCCATGGCCGGCCAAGTGGCCAAGAGAAGGACACTCACCCCCTCCTCCACTTTGCAAATAACCCCCTCTCATCTACTCTAATTTCACCACCTTCACAAATTCCAAATCATATATAAACATTCCTTTACAATTCCATCTCTTTTTTTTCTTCACTTCACCAAAAGAAATCCCCTTCACCAAAATCCTCCTCCATCTCAACTCAACCTCCAACTTCAAGAGCTTCATCTAGGGCATCATCAAGGTCTTCATCTTCAACCACCAACTCCCAAAGCAACACCAAGATCATCTTCTCCACATCAAGCAACTTCAACTTCAACAACTACTTTTGGATTGAGGCCATCATCTCCACCTTGGGATCCTTTCAAGACTACAAAGCTTCACCTAACAATCCTTGTGAGTATTTTTACTCACCAAGACTTGTTTCTTTCCTAAGCATACTTGTATCTCCATATCTTGTGTTCATATGTCATAAAAATCCTATTTTTAGACCATCCAACACAACCAGCAGATTCTGCTCTGTATTCTGTTTTTCCCCACGATTAGTCGACTTGACCTAGATATTAGTCGACTAACCCTTCTGTTTTTAAACTTAGACTTTCAGGATTTCACAGTTTTAGTCGACTAGTCCCTTTTACCAGTCGACTAGATATCCCTAGTCGACTACTAGAATTCCCCTAGTCGACTCCTGAAATAAACTCAACTCTCTGTATCACAGTTTTAGTCGACTTAACATAACTGTTAGTCGACTTGACATGTCTGTTAGTCGACTACTATTTCAACCTAGTCGACTAACTTTCCCTGAATCAGAAACCCAACTCTCTGTTACACAGTTTTAGTCGACTATACCCTACTGTTAGTCGACTAACCCTTCTATTAGTCGACTACTATTCCAACCTAGTCGACTAACTTATGATTGTCTGTTATAGTTAATTACCTCCTTGACTTTGTATCTTATCCTTGATACATATACTATATATTGTTCTTACTTGTACTTCATAACTTGTACTTTATGACCTATTACTTGATGTATGTCATCTCTAGTCACTTTATATTTCCATTGACATGCTATTGCTTGTTTCATTCTTGTTCATGCACTCTATCTGTGTTATGCCTACTTCTTTATCGTACACTATGCGTGGTTGACCCTTCGAGGTCATTGAACTCTGGGTTTCTATTATATTATCATTGCTATATCGTTACTTCAGACTGTCAGTTTCATGTTTCCTTTTAACACATGTATATCATCTAACTTCCACTATGTTATCACCTGACCACTTGGCATGTTACTACCTAGTAAGAACCACTTGTTATGACATGACTTACCCTGATTAATATCAATCTCTTGACTTGATTGGTTACTTGTTGGATATCATCATCTTATCATGCTATCACTCTATACCCAGCATGATACACTCTTCTCACTCGCTACCCTCTTGCTTTACCATTCCATTGATTATGATAGTATTCTCGCTCTAGTCTTCATGTATTGTATTTCATGCTTTATATCATTTATTGCTTTATGCTATGCGTGGCCGACCCTTCGTGGTCGTTGGACTTGTTGGACTGGGACCATTGCTTTTACATTACCACTTGGCATTATTTTAGACCTGTCAGTATGTGCTACCATTTATCATATGTATATCACTTGGCAACTGTGTTATCATCTAACCACCTGCCATGCCACTATTTGGCAAGACCTTTATGTTGTACCTTGACTTACCCTGACTATTCTCCATCTCATATCATGATTGGTTACTTGTTATGTATCATCACCCTATCATGCTATCACTTTATACCCAGCATGATATACCTGACTTGTGATTGTCATCTTTACGGGAACTTTGACTTGTTATCTGTATCATGATCAGTGACATGTTTTCCTGCTTTACATGCAGTGACCTGACTATATAGTGCTTCTGTACTCTTTATTCCTGATCATGTCCATTTCCTATTTTTCCCGTAAAGTGACAATGAAAATATTAAATCCTAAAATGGACCAACTTGTATTGGGTCGGGGGAAATATGCGGATATCGATATGTGTTCGTGTTTACAGTGGCTTTAGGTATTGTGCACTATATCCGGTCTGACCTGTGGTACTTCAGGGGACCGAGGGGAGAGCTGGCTCCCTACACCCCAGTTTTAACGGGCATACATAAGTCCCTCCTCCTGGACAAGCCTTGCGGCTGGTTTCCGTTTCCATGCAACGGAACAACCCTGGACCGTAGTCCCGGGTATGTACGGGACCCACTGTAAACATAGTTCGTTGATACAACCGCTATTTCCAATAACAACCTCGACTTTCTTATATATGGATGTATGTGAGTTGGGATATATACCGGGTATATACCGAGACACATACCTAGATATATGGGTTAGACGAGTAATAATAATAAGACACCTGTTATGATTTCTGTTATAGATACCTGTTATGTTATGACTCCTATTATACCTGTTATGTCATAATCCTTGTTATGATCCCTGTATTCTTGTTAGACTTGATACATGATGATTCTAGTTCCTGCTTTACCTCTTACATGTTTCTATCATAACCGCTTTGTTATTATTCCTTCGACTTACTAGTCTTGCAAAGCCGTAACTCAAGCTTGCACACAGTCTTTCCATCTTTATTTCGTTATACTTCCATTACTTGCTGGTTCATGTTTCTTATACTGATTCTAACCCTCTTATTCATGTTTCTTAGCCATTTGGCTGTAGCCTGTTATTATTGGGAGGTCCTGACTCCCTTGGATTTGTATGTTCAGGTTAGAAGCTGGATCGAAGTGGAGCCATCCACAGTAGATTGAGCTTTCTTTGAGTGCAGTCAGATTAGCTCCAGTTCCTTCGTGCCAGCCATCTCTTTTTGACTCACGAGATCTTCATCCTTCTCGTGAGCATTTTGTGTTTATATTGTATATTTTACTTTTGGACTTGTTTATGATAAAAGACACATGTAATGTGTAGTTGTTTATCATACTGTGATAGCTTTGTATATGTACTTTTATGTTGGCATATGTATGTATACCACGCTTCGTGTTGTACTCTGATTCCTTGTTGTACTTTTATGCTTAGCGTATATACGTGGGGGCTTCTTCTGACCTACGTATATACGTCGCAGTGACGTCCCCGTATCCGTGGAATCGGGGCGTTACAGGTTGGTATCAGAGCTTAGGCTCTCAAACCTAAAGTACAATCAAGCAGCAAATTATTGTAATTTGCTAATGCCAACTACAATGTACAAAGTTATCTAGTCCTTCTTGATTTATCTAGTTCTTCTTGATTCCTTCCTTCATATCCTGAAATCCTTCCATTCTTCCAACTCTTTCCAGTTATCTTTCATCAACTAAGGTATGGACGCTGGGCAAGCATCCAATGTTTCCCGTGGAGTGGAACGAGGATTGGAGCAGAAGAGTGAGAACCAAGTGCAGAATAAGTCAGTTAAGAGGGCCTTGCAGTTGATGGAGAGGGCTTTACAGTTGCTGAAGGAAGAAGATACGACCAGGACAAACATTGGCCCAAAGACCAAGCGACCATTCCAACGTCCTCTTCCTGGGAACACATGTAATTTCTGCCACAAACCGGACATTTTAAGAGAGATTGTCGAATGGCTAAGGGATTGTGTTTAGTGTGTGGGTCAGGGAGACATATGCTAAGGAATTGCCCGCACAGAAAGTTTGGATATACGGCACCAGTCAGATCAGCTCGTCCAGCCCCAGCACTTCCAGCCCCGTCAACAAGGAGGAATCCAGAACCTGTTCCACCCCAACAGAATGATCAGCAGCAGAGGGGAGTGAAAACTGGAGCAGATCAGAGTAGAGCAGAGGCATCAGCAGTGCAGCGGAGCGTGAGGACCAGTGTCCAGATCCGGAACCTTAGGGATGTCATGGTAACCACTACCCCAGATCTTGTATTTGAATTGGTTATCATTCTTAATATTTCCCTTGTCATTCTATCATTGTTCATTCTAGTCCTTCCTGTATTCATCTTATCCCCTGTTTTGGTTTTATGAGGCCTTTATTCCAGCCATTGTCCCTTTGTATTCAATTTACCCCTTAGGGAAATTGCGAGGACGCAATTTTTTGTAAGGTGGGTGGATTGTAATACCCGTTCCCGGAATACGTACTTAATTTCGTATTCAGATTTTCGGTCGTATTTTTCGATTTGTTTCCCGTATTTATTCTGTATTATGAATTCCTTATATGATTGTTTTACCTTGGATGTGGATTCGTGGACTCGGAGTCAGCCCTAGTCTGAACCGAAGGCCCGATCATAGTATATTCTTCGATTTAGTCCTTCTGATGTGTAGAATTGACCGATTTCAGTTTCAAATATTACTTTCCAATATATTAGATTTTCTGTGATTTTCTGGATTTTTCTTGAATTAAATTGAATTTCTTCAAAACCGGTGTCGGCCAGTGCCGCTGACCGATTCCCGGATTTTTAATTCTCAAACTGTTTGGAATTTCATGATGATTCTTTAGACTTTATTTCTTAGAATAATATTTTCTACCTACATGCTTTTTCTGAGGATTTTATAATTTTATGAAAATTCCAACGGAGTTGGTAGATAACTGGTTCCGAGATTTTTAGTTTTAAAACTATAAAGTATTTCTTAAAACGGATTTCACCATTATTCTTAATATAATATTATGGATTTTTGATAATTATTTCGGGTCGTTCCGAGAAACTTGAATTTCGGACGATTCCGGTATTTTCCGAAATGTTTTCCGTATCCTCGATTTCAACCCGGGTATCTGTCCTTTCAATATTTTCCAATTCTAATTCCAGAAAATATCTTCTCATTTCAATTTCTTTTCCATTTTTCCTTTTCCTTTACTTCCTTCTTCCCTCCACAAGCTAAAGCATTTCCATTTTCCAAAATTCCAATAATTCCACACTCTTCCACACACTTCCCACAAAAATATCTCTCTTTCTCTCTCTCTTCCATGGCCGGCCAAGTGGCCAAGAGAAGGACACTCACCCCCTCCTCCACTTTGCAAATAACCCCCTCTCATCTACTCTAATTTCACCACCTTCACAAATTCCAAATCATATATAAACATTCCTTTACAATTCCATCTCTTTTTTTTCTTCACTTCACCAAAAGAAATCCCCTTCACCAAAATCCTCCTCCATCTCAACTCAACCTCCAACTTCAAGAGCTTCATCTAGGGCATCATCAAGGTCTTCATCTTCAACCACCAACTCCCAAAGCAACACCAAGATCATCTTCTCCACATCAAGCAACTTCAACTTCAACAACTACTTTTGGATTGAGGCCATCATCTCCACCTTGGGATCCTTTCAAGACTACAAAGCTTCACCTAACCAATCCTTGTGAGTATTTTACTCACCAAGACTTGTTTCTTTCCTAAGCATACTTGTATCTCCATATCTTGTGTTCATATGTCATAAAAATCCTATTTTTAGACCATCCAACACAACCAGCAGATTCTGCTCTGTATTCTGTTTTTCCCCACGATTAGTCGACTTGACCTAGATATTAGTCGACTAACCCTTCTGTTTTTAAACTTAGACTTTCAGGATTTCACAGTTTTAGTCGACTAGTCCCTTTTACCAGTCGACTAGATATCCCTAGTCGACTACTAGAATTCCCCTAGTCGACTCCTGAAATAAACTCAACTCTCTGTATCACAGTTTTAGTCGACTTAACATAACTGTTAGTCGACTTGACATGTCTGTTAGTCGACTACTATTTCAACCTAGTCGACTAACTTTCCCTGAATCAGAAACCCAACTCTCTGTTACACAGTTTTAGTCGACTATACCCTACTGTTAGTCGACTAACCCTTCTATTAGTCGACTACTATTCCAACCTAGTCGACTAACTTATGATTGTCTGTTATAGTTAATTACCTCCTTGACTTTGTATCTTATCCTTGATACATATACTATATATTGTTCTTACTTGTACTTCATAACTTGTACTTTATGACCTATTACTTGATGTATGTCATCTCTAGTCACTTCATATTTCCATTGACATGCTATTGCTTGTTTCATTCTTGTTCATGCACTCTATCTGTGTTATGCCTACTTCTTTATCGTACACTATGCGTGGTTGACCCTTCGAGGTCATTGAACTCTGGGTTTCTATTATATTATCATTGCTATATCGTTACTTCAGACTGTCAGTTTCATGTTTCCTTTTAACACATGTATATCATCTAACTTCCACTATGTTATCACCTGACCACTTGGCATGTTACTACCTAGTAAGAACCACTTGTTATGACATGACTTACCCTGATTAATATCAATCTCTTGACTTGATTGGTTACTTGTTGGATATCATCATCTTATCATGCTATCACTCTATACCCAGCATGATACACTCTTCTCACTCGCTACCCTCTTGCTTTACCATTCCATTGATTATGATAGTATTCTCGCTCTAGTCTTCATGTATTGTATTTCATGCTTTATATCATTTATTGCTTTATGCTATGCGTGGCCGACCCTTCGTGGTCGTTGGACTTGTTGGACTGGGACCATTGCTTTTACATTACCACTTGGCATTATTTTAGACCTGTCAGTATGTGCTACCATTTATCATATGTATATCACTTGGCAACTGTGTTATCATCTAACCACCTGCCATGCCACTATTTGGCAAGACCTTTATGTTGTACCTTGACTTACCCTGACTATTCTCCATCTCATATCATGATTGGTTACTTGTTATGTATCATCACCCTATCATGCTATCACTTTATACCCAGCATGATATACCTGACTTGTGATTGTCATCTTTACGGGAACTTTGACTTGTTATCTGTATCATGATCAGTGACATGTTTTCCTGCTTTACATGCAGTGACCTGACTATATAGTGCTTCTGTACTCTTTATTCCTGATCATGTCCATTTCCTATTTTTCCCGTAAAGTGACAATGAAAATATTAAATCCTAAAATGGACCAACTTGTATTGGGTCGGGGGAAATATGCGGATATCGATATGTGTTCGTGTTTACAGTGGCTTTAGGTATTGTGCACTATATCCGGTCTGACCTGTGGTACTCCAGGGGACCGAGGGGAGAGCTGGCTCCCTACACCCCAGTTTTAACGGGCATACATAAGTCCCTCCTCCTGGACAAGCCTTGCGGCTGGTTTCCGTTTCCATGCAACGGAACAACCCTGGACCGTAGTCCCGGGTATGTACGGGACCCACTGTAAACATAGTTCGTTGATACAACCGCTATTTCCAATAACAACCTCGACTTTCTTATATATGGATGTATGTGAGTTGGGATATATACCGGGTATATACCGAGACACATACCTAGATATATGGGTTAGACGAGTAATAATAATAAGACACCTGTTATGATTTCTGTTATAGATACCTGTTATGTTATGACTCCTATTATACCTGTTATGTCATAATCCTTGTTATGATCCTGTATTCTTGTTAGACTTGATACATGATGATTCTAGTTCCTGCTTTACCTCTTACATGTTTCTATCATACCGCTTTGTTATTATTCCTTCGACTTACTAGTCTTGCAAAGCCGTAACTCAAGCTTGCACACAGTCTTTCCATCTTTATTTCGTTATACTTCCATTACTTGCTGGTTCATGTTTCTTATACTGATTCTAACCCTCTTATTCATGTTTCTTAGCCATTTGGCTGTAGCCTGTTATTATTGGGAGGTCCTGACTCCCTTGGATTTGTATGTTCAGGTTTAGAAGCTGGATCGAAGTGGAGCCATCCACAGTAGATTGAGCTTTCCTTTGAGTGCAGTCAGATTAGCTCCAGTTCCTTCGTGCCAGCCATCTCTTTTTGACTCACGAGATCTTCATCCTTCTCGTGAGCATTTTGTGTTTATATTGTATATTTTACTTTTGGACTTGTTTATGATAAAAGACACATGTAATGTGTAGTTGTTTATCATACTGTGATAGCTTTGTATATGTACTTTTATGTTGGCATATGTATGTATACCACGCTTCGTGTTGTACTCTGATTCCTTGTTGTACTTTTATGCTTAGCGTATATACGTGGGGGCTTCTTCTGACCTACGTATATACGTCGCAGTGACGTCCCCGTATCCGTGGAATCGGGGCGTTACAGGTTGGTATCAGAGCTTAGGCTCTCAAACCTAAAGTACAATCAAGCAGCAAATTATTGTAATTTGCTAATGCCAACTACAATGTACAAAGTTATCTAGTCCTTCTTGATTTATCTAGTTCTTCTTGATTCCTTCCTTCATATCCTGAAATCCTTCCATTCTTCCAACTCTTTCCAGTTATCTTTCATCAACTAAGGTATGGACGCTGGGCAAGCATCCAATGTTTCCCGTGGAGTGGAACGAGGATTGGAGCAGAAGAGTGAGAACCAAGTGCAGAATAAGTCAGTTAAGAGGGCCTTGCAGTTGATGGAGAGGGCTTTACAGTTGCTGAAGGAAGAAGATACGACCAGGACAAACATTGGCCCAAAGACCAAGCGACCATTCCAACGTCCTCTTCCTGGGAACACATGTAATTTCTGCCACAAACCCGGACATTTTAAGAGAGATTGTCGAATGGCTAAGGGATTGTGTTTAGTGTGTGGGTCAGGGAGACATATGCTAAGGAATTGCCCGCACAGAAAGTTTGGATATACGGCACCAGTCAGATCAGCTCGTCCAGCCCCAGCACTTCCAGCCCCGTCAACAAGGAGGAATCCAGAACCTGTTCCACCCCAACAGAATGATCAGCAGCAGAGGGGAGTGAAAACTGGAGCAGATCAGAGTAGAGCAGAGGCATCAGGCAGTGCAGCGGAGCGTGAGGACCAGTGTCCAGATCCGGAACCTTAGGGATGTCATGGTAACCACTACCCCAGATCTTGTATTTGAATTGGTTATCATTCTTAATATTTCCCTTGTCATTCTATCATTGTTCATTCTAGTCCTTCCTGTATTCATCTTATCCCCTGTTTTGGTTTTATGAGGCCTTTATTCCAGCCATTGTCCCCTTTGTATTCAATTTACCCCTTAGGGAAATTGCGAGGACGCAATTTTTTGTAAGGTGGGTGGATTGTAATACCCCGTTCCCGGAATACGTACTTAATTTCGTATTCAGATTTTCGGTCGTATTTTTCGATTTGTTTCCCGTATTTATTCTGTATTATGAATTCCTTATATGATTGTTTTACCTTGGATGTGGATTCGTGGACTCGGAGTCAGCCCTAGTCTGAACCGAAGGCCCGATCATAGTATATTCTTCGATTTAGTCCTTCTGATGTGTAGAATTGACCGATTTCAGTTTCAAATATTACTTTCCAATATATTAGATTTTCTGTGATTTTCTGGATTTTTCTTGAATTAAATTGAATTTCTTCAAAACCGGTGTCAGCCAGTGCCGCTGACCGATTCCCGGATTTTTAATTCTCAAACTGTTTGGAATTTCATGATGATTCTTTAGACTTTATTTCTTAGAATAATATTTTCTACCTACATGCTTTTTCTGAGGATTTTATAATTTTATGAAAATTCCAACGGAGTTGGTAGATAACTGGTTCCGAGATTTTTAGTTTTAAAACTATAAAGTATTTCTTAAAATGGATTTCACCATTATTCTTAATATAATATTATGGATTTTTGATAATTATTTCGGGTCGTTCCGAGAAACTTGAATTTCGGACGATTCCGGTATTTTCCGAAATGTTTTCCGTATCCTCGATTTCAACCCGGGTATCTGTCCTTTCAATATTTTCCAATTCTAATTCCAAGAAAATATCTTCTCATTTCAATTTCTTTTCCATTTTTCCTTTTCCTTTACTTCCTTCTTCCTCCACAAGCTAAAGCATTTCCATTTTCCAAAATTCCAATAATTCCACACTCTTCCACACACTTCCCACAAAAATATCTCTCTTTCTCTCTCTCTTCCATGGCCGGCCAAGTGGCCAAGAGAAGGACACTCACCCCCTCCTCCACTTTGCAAATAACCCCCTCTCATCTACTCTAATTTCACCACCTTCACAAATTCCAAATCATATATAAACATTCCTTTACAATTCCATCTCTTTTTTTCTTCACTTCACCAAAAGAAATCCCCTTCACCAAAATCCTCCTCCATCTCAACTCAACCTCCAACTTCAAGAGCTTCATCTAGGGCATCATCAAGGTCTTCATCTTCAACCACCAACTCCCAAAGCAACACCAAGATCATCTTCTCCACATCAAGCAACTTCAACTTCAACAACTACTTTTGGATTGAGGCCATCATCTCCACCTTGGGATCCTTTCAAGACTACAAAGCTTCACCTAACCAATCCTTGTGAGTATTTTTACTCACCAAGACTTGTTTCTTTCCTAAGCATACTTGTATCTCCATATCTTGTGTTCATATGTCATAAAAATCCTATTTTTAGACCATCCAACACAACCAGCAGATTCTGCTCTGTATTCTGTTTTTCCCCACGATTAGTCGACTTGACCTAGATATTAGTCGACTAACCCTTCTGTTTTTAAACTTAGACTTTCAGGATTTCACAGTTTTAGTCGACTAGTCCCTTTTACCAGTCGACTAGATATCCCTAGTCGACTACTAGAATTCCCCTAGTCGACTCCTGAAATAAACTCAACTCTCTGTATCACAGTTTTAGTCGACTTAACATAACTGTTAGTCGACTTGACATGTCTGTTAGTCGACTACTATTTCAACCTAGTCGACTAACTTTCCCTGAATCAGAAACCCAACTCTCTGTTACACAGTTTTAGTCGACTATACCCTACTGTTAGTCGACTAACCCTTCTATTAGTCGACTACTATTCCAACCTAGTCGACTAACTTATGATTGTCTGTTATAGTTAATTACCTCCTTGACTTTGTATCTTATCCTTGATACATATACTATATATTGTTCTTACTTGTACTTCATAACTTGTACTTTATGACCTATTACTTGATGTATGTCATCTCTAGTCACTTCATATTTCCATTGACATGCTATTGCTTGTTTCATTCTTGTTCATGCACTCTATCTGTGTTATGCCTACTTCTTTATCGTACACTATGCGTGGTTGACCCTTCGAGGTCATTGAACTCTGGGTTTCTATTATATTATCATTGCTATATCGTTACTTCAGACTGTCAGTTTCATGTTTCCTTTTAACACATGTATATCATCTAACTTCCACTATGCTATCACCTGACCACTTGGCATGTTACTACCTAGTAAGAACCACTTGTTATGACATGACTTACCCTGATTAATATCAATCTCTTGACTTGATTGGTTACTTGTTGGATATCATCATCTTATCATGCTATCACTCTATACCCAGCATGATACACTCTTCTCACTCGCTACCCTCTTGCTTTACCATTCCATTGATTATGATAGTATTCTCGCTCTAGTCTTCATGTATTGTATTTCATGCTTTATATCATTTATTGCTTTATGCTATGCGTGGCCGACCCTTCGTGGTCGTTGGACTTGTTGGACTGGGACCATTGCTTTTACATTACCACTTGGCATTATTTTAGACCTGTCAGTATGTGCTACCATTTATCATATGTATATCACTTGGCAACTGTGTTATCATCTAACCACCTGCCATGCCACTATTTGGCAAGACCTTTATGTTGTACCTTGACTTACCCTGACTATTCTCCATCTCATATCATGATTGGTTACTTGTTATGTATCATCACCCTATCATGCTATCACTTTATACCCAGCATGATATACCTGACTTGTGATTGTCATCTTTACGGGAACTTTGACTTGTTATCTGTATCATGATCAGTGACATGTTTTCCTGCTTTACATGCAGTGACCTGACTATATAGTGCTTCTGTACTCTTTATTCCTGATCATGTCCATTTCCTATTTTTCCCGTAAAGTGACAATGAAAATATTAAATCCTAAAATGGACCAACTTGTATTGGGTCGGGGGAAATATGCGGATATCGATATGTGTTCGTGTTTACAGTGGCTTTAGGTATTGTGCACTATATCCGGTCTGACCTGTGGTACTCCAGGGGACCGAGGGGAGAGCTGGCTTCCTACACCCCAGTTTTAACGGGCATACATAAGTCCCTCCTCCTGGACAAGCCTTGCGGCTGGTTTCCGTTTCCATGCAACGGAACAACCCTGGACCGTAGTCCCGGGTATGTACGGGACCCACTGTAAACATAGTTCGTTGATACAACCGCTATTTCCAATAACAACCTCGACTTTCTTATATATGGATGTATGTGAGTTGGGATATATACCGGGTATATACCGAGACACATACCTAGATATATGGGTTAGACGAGTAATAATAATAAGACACCTGTTATGATTTCTGTTATAGATACCTGTTATGTTATGACTCCTATTATACCTGTTATGTCATAATCCTTGTTATGATCCCTGTATTCTTGTTAGACTTGATACATGATGATTCTAGTTCCTGCTTTACCTCTTACATGTTTCTATCATAACCGCTTTGTTATTATTCCTTCGACTTACTAGTCTTGCAAAGCCGTAACTCAAGCTTGCACACAGTCTTTCCATCTTTATTTCGTTATACTTCCATTACTTGCTGGTTCATGTTTCTTATACTGATTCTAACCCTCTTATTCATGTTTCTTAGCCATTTGGCTGTAGCCTGTTATTATTGGGAGGTCCTGACTCCCTTGGATTTGTATGTTCAGGTTTAGAAGCTGGATCGAAGTGGAGCCATCCACAGTAGATTGAGCTTTCCTTTGAGTGCAGTCAGATTAGCTCCAGTTCCTTCGTGCCAGCCATCTCTTTTGACTCACGAGATCTTCATCCTTCTCGTGAGCATTTTGTGTTTATATTGTATATTTTACTTTTGGACTTGTTTATGATAAAAGACACATGTAATGTGTAGTTGTTTATCATACTGTGATAGCTTTGTATATGTACTTTTATGTTGGCATATGTATGTATACCACGCTTCGTGTTGTACTCTGATTCCTTGTTGTACTTTTATGCTTAGCGTATATACGTGGGGGCTTCTTCTGACCTACGTATATACGTCGCAGTGACGTCCCCGTATCCGTGGAATCGGGGCGTTACAGGTTGGTATCAGAGCTTAGGCTCTCAAACCTAAAGTACAATCAAGCAGCAAATTATTGTAATTTGCTAATGCCAACTACAATGTACAAAGTTATCTAGTCCTTCTTGATTTATCTAGTTCTTCTTGATTCCTTCCTTCATATCCTGAAATCCTTCCATTCTTCCAACTCTTTCCAGTTATCTTTCATCAACTAAGGTATGGACGCTGGGCAAGCATCCAATGTTTCCCGTGGAGTGGAACGAGGATTGGAGCAGAAGAGTGAGAACCAAGTGCAGAATAGTCAGTTAAGAGGGCCTTGCAGTTGATGGAGAGGGCTTTACAGTTGCTGAAGGAAGAAGATACGACCAGGACAAACATTGGCCCAAAGACCAAGCGACCATTCCAACGTCCTCTTCCTGGGAACACATGTAATTTCTGCCACAAACCCGGACATTTTAAGAGAGATTGTCGAATGGCTAAGGGATTGTGTTTAGTGTGTGGGTCAGGGAGACATATGCTAAGGAATTGCCCGCACAGAAAGTTTGGATATACGGCACCAGTCAGATCAGCTCGTCCAGCCCCAGCACTTCCAGCCCCGTCAACAAGGAGGAATCCAGAACCTGTTCCACCCCAACAGAATGATCAGCAGCAGAGGGGAGTGAAAACTGGAGCAGATCAGAGTAGAGCAGAGGCATCAGGCAGTGCAGCGGAGCGTGAGGACCAGTGTCCAGATCCGGAACCTTAGGGATGTCATGGTAACCACTACCCCAGATCTTGTATTTGAATTGGTTATCATTCTTAATATTTCCCTTGTCATTCTATCATTGTTCATTCTAGTCCTTCCTGTATTCATCTTATCCCCTGTTTTGGTTTTATGAGGCCTTTATTCCAGCCATTGTCCCCTTTGTATTCAATTTACCCCTTAGGGAAATTGCGAGGACGCAATTTTTTGTAAGGTGGGTGGATTGTAATACCCCGTTCCCGGAATACGTACTTAATTTCGTATTCAGATTTTCGGTCGTATTTTTTCGATTTGTTTCCCGTATTTATTCTGTATTATGAATTCCTTATATGATTGTTTTACCTTGGATGTGGATTCGTGGACTCGGAGTCAGCCCTAGTCTGAACCGAAGGCCCGATCATAGTATATTCTTCGATTTAGTCCTTCTGATGTGTAGAATTGACCGATTTCAGTTTCAAATATTACTTTCCAATATATTAGATTTTCTGTGATTTTCTGGATTTTTCTTGAATTAAATTGAATTTCTTCAAAACCGGTGTCGGCCAGTGCCGCTGACCGATTCCCAGATTTTTAATTCTCAAACTGTTTGGAATTTCATGATGATTCTTTAGACTTTATTTCTTAGAATAATATTTTCTACCTACATGCTTTTTCTGAGGATTTTATAATTTTATGAAAATTCCAACGGAGTTGGTAGATAACTGGTTCCGAGATTTTTAGTTTTAAAACTATAAAGTATTTCTTAAAACGGATTTCACCATTATTCTTAATATAATATTATGGATTTTTGATAATTATTTCGGGTCGTTCCGAGAAACTTGAATTTCGGACGATTCCGGTATTTTCCGAAATGTTTTCCGTATCCTCGATTTCAACCCGGGTATCTGTCCTTTCAATATTTTCCAATTCTAATTCCAAGAAAATATCTTCTCATTTCAATTTCTTTTCCATTTTTCCTTTTCCTTTACTTCCTTCTTCCCTCCACAAGCTAAAGCATTTCCATTTTCCAAAATTCCAATAATTCCACACTCTTCCACACACTTCCCACAAAAATATCTCTCTTTCTCTCTCTCTTCCATGGCCGGCCAAGTGGCCAAGAGAAGGACACTCACCCCCTCCTCCACTTTGCAAATAACCCCCTCTCATCTACTCTAATTTCACCACCTTCACAAATTCCAAATCATATATAAACATTCCTTTACAATTCCATCTCTTTTTTTTCTTCACTTCACCAAAAGAAATCCCCTTCACCAAAATCCTCCTCCATCTCAACTCAACCTCCAACTTCAAGAGCTTCATCTAGGGCATCATCAAGGTCTTCATCTTCAACCACCAACTCCCAAAGCAACACCAAGATCATCTTCTCCACATCAAGCAACTTCAACTTCAACAACTACTTTTGGATTGAGGCCATCATCTCCACCTTGGGATCCTTTCAAGACTACAAAGCTTCACCTAACCAATCCTTGTGAGTATTTTTACTCACCAAGACTTGTTTCTTTCCTAAGCATACTTGTATCTTCATATCTTGTGTTCATATGTCATAAAAATCCTATTTTTAGACCATCCAACACAACCAGCAGATTCTGCTCTGTATTCTGTTTTTCCCCACGATTAGTCGACTTGACCTAGATATTAGTCGACTAACCCTTCTGTTTTTAAACTTAGACTTTCAGGATTTCACAGTTTTAGTCGACTAGTCCCTTTTACCAGTCGACTAGATATCCCTAGTCGACTACTAGAATTCCCCTAGTCGACTCCTGAAATAAACTCAACTCTCTGTATCACAGTTTTAGTCGACTTAACATAACTGTTAGTCGACTTGACATGTCTGTTAGTCGACTACTATTTCAACCTAGTCGACTAACTTTCCCTGAATCAGAAACCCAACTCTCTGTTACACAGTTTTAGTCGACTATACCCTACTGTTAGTCGACTAACCCTTCTATTAGTCGACTACTATTCCAACCTAGTCGACTAACTTATGATTGTCTGTTATAGTTAATTACCTCCTTGACTTTGTATCTTATCCTTGATACATATACTATATATTGTTCTTACTTGTACTTCATAACTTGTACTTTATGACCTATTACTTGATGTATGTCATCTCTAGTCACTTCATATTTCCATTGACATGCTATTGCTTGTTTCATTCTTGTTCATGCACTCTATCTGTGTTATGCCTACTTCTTTATCGTACACTATGCGTGGTTGACCCTTCGAGGTCATTGAACTCTGGGTTTCTATTATATTATCATTGCTATATCGTTACTTCAGACTGTCAGTTTCATGTTTCCTTTTAACACATGTATATCATCTAACTTCCACTATGTTATCACCTGACCACTTGGCATGTTACTACCTAGTAAGAACCACTTGTTATGACATGACTTACCCTGATTAATATCAATCTCTTGACTTGATTGGTTACTTGTTGGATATCATCATCTTATCATGCTATCACTCTGTAACGCCCCGATCCCAAAGATACGGGGACGTCACTGCAACGCATATACGTAGGCCAGATGGTGCCCCCACGTATATACGCTAAGCATAAGTACAACAAGTATCAGAGTACAACACACACAGCGTGGTATAATCATATGCCAACTTACAAAATATAATACAAGGTTGCACAAGTTATGATAAGCAAAATCACTTTACAAGTGTCCTTTATCATAACCCAAGTCCAAAAGAACGATATACAATCAAAAATACAAAAGCGCTCACGTAAGGATGGAGATCCGTGAACCAAAAGAAGTGTCGGGCAGGATAGATCTAGAGCTGGTCAGCCTGCTCTCCTAGGTAAGCCAAGTCCTCTGTGGAAGGCTCCACTTCGCTCCAAGCCTCAGAATCTGAATATGCAAATCCAAAGGGTCAAGACATAATATAACAAATAAAGGATAGCCGAGTGGCAAGGATCATGAATAGAGATAATGAGATAGTACTAAGTAGCAATGCATGACAAGAGATGTAAACTAAGAAAGATAAAGTCATATGCAATAAATCTACAATTTATGTCTTATTATTATTACTTGTCTTACTGTGATATCTAGCTATGTGACCCAGCGTCCCAGAGCACATAGATCCATATCCTAGTGAAACAAGGTTGTTATTGGAAACAGCGGTTGTATCGACGAACTATGTTTACAGTGGGTCCCGTGCATGCCCGGGACCACGGCCCAGTATTGTTCCGTTGCTTGAAGACGGAACCTGCCGCTAGGCTAACAGGAGGGTCTTATGTATGCCCTTGTCATGACAGTAAACAGGAAAGGGAGGAAGCACTCCCCTCGGTCCCCTGGAGTACCGCAGGTAAGACCGGAAAATATAGTGCACAACCTAATACCACTGTAAACACGAACACATATCGATATTCCGCATATTTCCCCCTGTCCCCATGTAAGTTGGTATATTTTATATAAAGGTCGGGTATATCATGCTTGGTGTTTGAGTGATAGCATGAAGGGGGGTGATATTTCATATTTAACATGATATGGAATAGTAATATATAACATGAGTCATGAAGCATAATAAAGCAAGATCCATCAGGTAACAAGTCATGCAGTACAGGTATGAAGCATAAACAAAGCTAAAACAGCATACATATATCAGGGAAATATCAAAAATTAGAAAGGAAAGGAGTCTGAATTCTGTCCCAGGATTTGACCTGGCGGTCGACCTCCGGTCGACTGCCGGTCGACTGGGATTTACAAAGGCGGTCGAGTGCCGGTCGACTGCCGGTCGACCGTACAAGGTGCGTGAGCTCCAGGTTTGGCCGGTCGACTGCCGGTCGACTGGTCCACAACAAATTCCTTAAGCCGGTCGAGTGGTCGGTCGACTGCCGGTCGACCGCCAGCTCAAAGCTGTGCACTCTGTGCACATCGGCAGAGTGATCGGTCGACTGCCGGTCGACCGATCCTCTGGAATAAGCTGCTGTTAAGGCAGAAAATCAGAATTCGTGTGGGTTGATTCTAACAGATTAAAGGTAGGATTTTTATGTTATTAGGGGACCTGATCTATCATCACAAGTACACTAGAACAGAGAATAGCCATGGTGATTAATATGTCCACATGGGTATGTTGGAATTGGGTGTTAATGTCCTAAAAATAGGATTTTTATGTTATAATTGTACAAGGATCCCTACCCTAAGCCTATGGAACATTAGCTAGGTCTTGGTGAGTAAGATACTCACCTGGAGGGGTCAAATCTAAAGCTTGATCCAAGGATGGAGGTGTTGGCTTCAATCCACAAGTTGTTGATGAAGCTAGGGTTGAAGAACTTGTTCTTGATGTTGCTTTGAGGAGTGTTGATAGAAGATGGAGCTCTTTGATGGAGCCCTAGAGGGAGTCCTTGAAGCCTTGAGGTGAAGGTGAAGAGGTTGGGTGTTCTCTTGGAGCTAGGGTTTGTTGAAGAGGAAGAAGGAGATCTTGGAGAGGGTTCTCTCTTGATGAAGTGAAAGAGAGAAAAAGGGTGATTTGCAAATGTATAGGAATTTATAGGTTGGGATTTTTGTAAAGGGGTTGGAAATTTGATGGATGAGAGGGGCTTTCTTGCAAAAAGGGAGGGGTGAGGTGTCTCTCCCATTGCCACTTGGCCGGCCATGGGAAGGAGAGAGAGTTAGTGGGGTTAGGTGAAGTGTGTGAGTGGGAAATGAGGTGGAAATGAAGTGGAAAAGGAATTTTGCAAATTTTGGAAAAATGTCCGAAATTCAAGTATCTCGGATTGGTCTGAAAATTTTACCAAAAATCAAGAAAAATATTTGAAGACCAATGGTGAAATTCGTTTGAAGAAATACTGTATAGATTTTTAGTTAAAAATCTTGGAATCAGTAATTTACCGACTCCGAAAGGATTTTCATAAATTTATAAAATTCTCAGAAAAAGAGTATAAGTAGGAAATATGATTCTAAGCAATAAAGTCTAAAGGACTTTCTAAAAATTCCTAACAGTTTGGAAGATAAAAAATTCGGAAATCGGCCAGCGGTACTGGCCGACACCGGTTTTGAATAAATTCATTTTAATTCCAGAAATTTCAGAAAATCACATAAAATCTAAAATATTGGAAAATGATATTTGGAATTGAAATTGGTCAAATACGGAAGGTAAATCGGAAAATACGGTCAAAAGACTGATTACGTAACTATGTACGTATACCGGGAGAGGGGTATTACAATCTACCCACCTTACAAAAATTTCGTCCTCGAAATTTCATAAGGTGAAAGATAACAGGAAAAGCAACGGATAGATATGGATATAAGGAAAGATAACGGCAAGGAAGAGTAGAAGAAAGGAGTCTTACCAAATCAAGATGTGAAAAGTTGAGGATAACGTTCCCGGATAACGTCCTCACGCTCCCAAGTGGCCTCCCCTGGCGCATGCCTGTTCCATGACACTAATACCAATGGAATAGCTCTATTCTTCAGTGTCTTGACACTCTTATCCAGAATGGCCAACGGCTGCTCTTGGTATGATAAATCCGGTTGTAGCTCCAGCTCGGAATGATCCAGAATATGGCTGTCATCCCTGACATACTTCCTCAACTGAGACACGTGGAAGACATTATGCACCCCGTCCAAAGATGGCGGTAATGCCAATCTATAGGACACATCTCCCACACGATCCAGGATCTCGAATGGGCCAATATACCTTGGACTTAGTTTCCCACGAGCACCGAACCGGATCACTCCCTTGGTAGGTGATATCCTCAAGAATACATGATCTCCAACCTGGAACTCCAATGGCCTTCTCCGAGTGTCTGCCCAACTCTTCTGCCTACTCTGAGCAGCCCTGAGATGATTTCTGATAATCCTGACTTTCTCTGTAGTCTGCATCAGAATCTCTGGTCCCAAAAGACTCCTCTCACCGACTTCATCCCAACAAATCGGTGATCGGCACTTCCTACCATACAATGCCTCAAAGGGTGCCATCTTAATACTTGCCTGGTAGCTGTTGTTATATGAAAACTTAGCCAAGTGAAGATGGTCTTCCCTAGATCCCCAAAGTCAATCATGCAAGCCCTCAACATATCTTCGAGGATCTGGATAGTCCTCTCAGATTGTCCGTCTGTCTGAGGATGATAAGAAGTACTGAATTTCAGACGAGTTCCCAGACTTTCTTGGAGACTCTCCCAGAAATGAGATCTGAATCTGGTGTCTCTATCTGACACAATACTAACTGGGACTCCATGCAGACGAACCACCTCCTTCATATACTTATCTGCCAGAACCTCTGTCGACTGGCCTACCCTGAATGGTATGAAGTGAGCCGACTTGGTGAGGCGATCAACTATCACCCACACCGCATTATTACCCCTGGGACTCCGAGGCAATGCCGTCATGAAGTCCATGGTGATGTGCTCCCATTTCCACTCGGGTATCGGCAAAGGTTGAAGAAGTCCAGCTGATCTCTGATGCTCGATCTTAACCTGCTGACAAACCAAGCACTTGGCAACAAACTGGGCTATCTCCCTCTTCATAGCATTCCACCAAAAGTGCTTCTTCAGATCCTGGTACATCTTGTTTCCTCCTGGATGTATAGAATAAGCTGAACTGTGTGCTTCCTCCAAAATCTTCTGTCTGACTTCTCCTCGGGGAACACAAAGTCTATCTCCAAAATACAATGCACCATCTGGGTGAATGCAGATATCCGACCTCAATCCAGCCTCCACCTGAGCTCTGAATGTCTGCAATCTGGGGTCCTCCTTCTGAGCTCCCTTGATCTCCTCTATCAATGATGACTGGATCTGTAAAGCCATGAACTGCCTGGCCTTATCACCTCCTCGCACTAACATCAAATCCAATCTGATGAATTCCTGAATCAACTCCCTCTGCTGCGTGAGGTGGACTAGCACTCTGTTCTCTGGCATCCTGCTCAGTGCATCCGGTACGGTATTGACTTTGCCTGGATGATACTGCAAGTCAATATCGTAGTCCGCCATAAGCTCCAACCACCTCCTCTGCCTCATATTTAACTCCTTCTGTGAGAAAATATACTTGAGGCTCTTGTGGTCTGTGTATATCAACACCTTGTCCCCCAGAAGATAGTGTCTCCAGATCTTCAAAGCAAATATCACAGCTGCCAACTCCAAGTCATGAGTTGGGTAATTCCTCTCATGAGGCTTCAACTGCCTAGATGCATATGCTATAACATGATCATGTTGCATAAGCACACACCCCAGGCCTTTACCTGATGCATCACAGAAAATGACCATCCCTCCTCTTCCTGAAGGAGTCCTCAAAATTGGAGCTGTGATAAGCCTCTGCTTCAACTGCTCAAATGCTGCATCACAATCTTCTGTCCATATGTATCTCTCCCCTTTTCTGGTGAGTCTGGTCAACGGAGCTGCAAGTCTAGAGAAATCCTGGACAAAGTGCCTGTAATATCCGGCTAGTCCAAGAAAGCTCTTTATCTCAGTCACCGTCTTCGGGACTGGCCAATTCTGCACTGCCTGGACTTTACTAGGATCAACTGAAATTCCTTCTGCTGAAACTATGTGTCCAAGGAAAGCTATGCTGTCCAACCAGAATTCACACTTGCTCCACTTGGCATGAAGCCGCTCTTGCTGAAGGGTCTGCAACACAATCCTCAAGTGCTCTGCATGCTCCTTCTCATTCCTTGAATAGATCAGGATGTCATCTATGAATACAACTACAAACTGATCCAGGTAAGGGGAGAACACTCGGTTCATCAAGTCCATGAAGACTGCAGGGGCATTGGTGACTCCGAAAGGCATAACTAGAAATTCATAGTGGCCATATCGGGTCCTGAATGCAGTCTTCGGAACATCCTCCTTCTACCCTCAGCTGATGGTAACCCGACTGCAAATCTAACTTAGAAAATACACGGGCTCCATGGAGCTGATCAAATAAATCATCAATCCGGGGCAAGGGATACTTGTTCTTGATGGTGACCTTGTTCAACTCCCTATAATCAATACAAAGCTTCTTACCACCATCCTTCTTACTCGCCAAGAGTACTGGAGCTCCCCATGGTGAAGTGCTCGGCCGAATCAATCCCTTGTCCGAATACTCCTGCAGTTGCTTCTTCAGGATCTCCAACTCCGTCGATGCCATCCTGTACGGAGCCTTAGATATAGGAGCTGTCCCTGGAACTGTATCAATGGAGAACTCCACTATCCTCTCTGGTAGAAGTCCTGAAATCTCAGCGAAGACTTCTGGAAATTCATCCCACACTGGCACTCCCTTCAGAACTTCCGAAGTGGTCATCTGAATCTTCCTCTTAGCAGGCTTCACTTCTCCGCTAAACTGGAACTCCGGCTGACGCGGGATTCTGAAATTGATCTTCCTTCCTCTACAGTCAATCACTGCATAGTACTGACTGAGCCAAGTCATGCCTAAGATTACGTCGTACCCTTTGGTGTCTAGTACGAGCATATCTATGGCCAAGATCTTCCCACAAAGTTCCACTGGACAGTCAGCACAAACTCTAGAAGATACAACTACCCCATTCCCGGTACTTATCTCCCACTTGTGGTCTAAAGCCTTAACAGGTATGGAATGAACAGCCACAAAATGGTCGGAGATATAACAGTGGGATGCACCTGAATCGAAGAGAGCGAGAACGGGTATAGAATGAACTCTGATGTTACCTGTAATCACCTCCTCTGAAGCCTCAGCCTCCTCCGCTGACAGGTTGTAGGCCTGACCTCTACCACGTCCTGCTGCCGTCCTGGCTCCTCTCTGCACTGGGCGAACAACACGCGGTGGAGGAAGGGGAAGAGCTCTCCTCATCACTGGTCCCTGGTGCCTCTGCCCAACTGGCCCTGGTAGTACCCTCTGTACATTCTGCCCTAGAGGTGCCGGCAAGGTTTGATTAGCAAACCCCACTCTCCTGTGCGGACAGGTCTCCACGGCATGGTCTCGTGCTCCACACACCAAACACCATCCGTTTGCCCTCCGGCAATCCTGCTGAGAGTGTCCTGGTTTTCTGGCAGAAATTGCAGATAAGACCTGGTCGAGCCACCTGGTAAGGAACTGCCCTGAATGGTTGCCTGGCCTGGACCTTCGCTGCTCTGGATGGTCCTCCTCTGCCCACCGGCACAAACGGCCTCTTCATGGCCTGGTTCTCTTGCTTCTTCTGAAACCCACGTTCCACCTCTCGAGCGATGGTGAGAACCTCAGCATAGGTCTTCAGCTGCTGGGGCATCAGAAACATCTGGATCTCCATCTGTAAACCCTGCTGAAACCTGCTTGCCCTCTTCTCTTCATCTGACACCATGTAAGGGGCAAAGCGACTCAGCCTGAGGAATTCTGCAGCATACTCATCCACGGATCTATCCCCCTGTTGAAGCCTGATGAACTGCTCCTCCATGTCCCTCTGAGCAGTGGCGGGAAAGAACCTGCTATAAAAGCTCTTGGAGAACGTATCCCAAGAGATAGGTTCCTTCAAGCGAGCCTCCTCTGCAAGCCACCAAGTCCTGGCTATGTCCTTCAGCTGGATCTTTGCAACCTCCACTTGGTTCTCCTTAGGCACCCTGGCGGCGTTCAGCAGATCGGTGGTGTCTGTTAACCACTGTTCAGCCTCCAATGGTCTCTCGACTCCCGTGAATACGGCCGGTTGCAGCCGCCGAAAGTCTGACACGTTCCCAGGCCTTTGCTCCTTCGGAGCTGCCAACTCCTGCCTGAGGAGCTCAGTCTGCTGCTGCTGATTCTCCATTTGCTGTTGCTGGTTTCCCAGCATAGTCTGAATGATCCTCAGGACATCAGCACCCTCTCCTCCTACGGGTCCATTCGGTACTTGCCCGACATTGTTGCGACCCGAACGTCTCTCCATACCGAAAGGGATAAGATCTGGAATTGGAAACAAGGGAAAGAAGTTTAGGATACGAAGGAATTGATCAACGAAGGAATCAAGAAGGACTTTATAACTTTGTACATTGTAGTTGGCATTAGCAAATCACTAGAATTTGCCACTTGGTTGTACTTTTAGGTTTGAGAGCCTAGGCTCTGATACCAACCTGTAACGCCCCGATCCCAAAGATACGGGGACGTCACTGCAACGCATATACGTAGGCCAGATGGTGCCCCCACGTATATACGCTAAGCATAAGTACAACAAGTATCAGAGTACAACACACACAGCGTGGTATAATCATATGCCAACTTACAAAATATAAATACAAGGTTGCACAAGTTATGATAAGCAAAATCACTTTACAAGTGTCCTTTATCATAACCCAAGTCCAAAAGAACGATATACAATCAAAAATACAAAAGCGCTCACGTAAGGATGGAGATCCGTGAACCAAAAGAAGTGTCGGGCAGGATAGATCTAGAGCTGGTCAGCCTGCTCTCCTAGGTAAGCCAAGTCCTCTGTGGAAGGCTCCACTTCGCTCCAAGCCTCAGAATCTGAATATGCAAATCCAAAGGGTCAAGACATAATATAACAAATAAAGGATAGCCGAGTGGCAAGGATCATGAATAGAGATAATGAGATAGTACTAAGTAGCAATGCATGACAAGAGATGTAAACTAAGAAAGATAAAGTCATATGCAATAAATCTACAATTTATGTCTTATTATTATTACTTGTCTTACTGTGATATCTAGCTATGTGACCCAGCGTCCCAGAGCACATAGATCCATATCCTAGTGAAACAAGGTTGTTATTGGAAACAGCGGTTGTATCGACGAACTATGTTTACAGTGGGTCCCGTGCATGCCCGGGACCACGGCCCAGTATTGTTCCGTTGCTTGAAGACGGAACCTGCCGCTAGGCTAACAGGAGGGTCTTATGTATGCCCTTGTCATGACAGTAAACAGGAAAGGGAGGAAGCACTCCCCTCGGTCCCCTGGAGTACCGCAGGTAAGACCGGAAAATATAGTGCACAACCTAATACCACTGTAAACACGAACACATATCGATATTCCGCATATTTCCCCCTGTCCCCATGTAAGTTGGTATATTTTATATAAAGGTCGGGTATATCATGCTTGGTGTTTGAGTGATAGCATGAAGGGGGGTGATATTTCATATTTAACATGATATGGAATAGTAATATATAACATGAGTCATGAAGCATAATAAAGCAAGATCCATCAGGTAACAAGTCATGCAGTACAGGTATGAAGCATAAACAAAGCTAAAACAGCATACATATATCAGGGAAATATCAAAAATTAGAAAGGAAAGGAGTCTGAATTCTGTCCCAGGATTTGACCTGGCGGTCGACCTCCGGTCGACTGCCGGTCGACTGGGATTTACAAAGGCGGTCGAGTGCCGGTCGACTGCCGGTCGACCGTACAAGGTGCGTGAGCTCCAGGTTTGGCCGGTCGACTGCCGGTCGACTGGTCCACAACAAATTCCTTAAGCCGGTCGAGTGGTCGGTCGACTGCCGGTCGACCGCCAGCTCAAAGCTGTGCACTCTGTGCACATCGGCAGAGTGATCGGTCGACTGCCGGTCGACCGATCCTCTGGAATAAGCTGCTGTTAAGGCAGAAAATCAGAATTCGTGTGGGTTGATTCTAACAGATTAAAGGTAGGATTTTTATGTTATTAGGGGACCTGATCTATCATCACAAGTACACTAGAACAGAGAATAGCCATGGTGATTAATATGTCCACATGGGTATGTTGGAATTGGGTGTTAATGTCCTAAAAATAGGATTTTTATGTTATAATTGTACAAGGATCCCTACCCTAAGCCTATGGAACATTAGCTAGGTCTTGGTGAGTAAGATACTCACCTGGAGGGGTCAAATCTAAAGCTTGATCCAAGGATGGAGGTGTTGGCTTCAATCCACAAGTTGTTGATGAAGCTAGGGTTGAAGAACTTGTTCTTGATGTTGCTTTGAGGAGTGTTGATAGAAGATGGAGCTCTTTGATGGAGCCCTAGAGGGAGTCCTTGAAGCCTTGAGGTGAAGGTGAAGAGGTTGGGTGTTCTCTTGGAGCTAGGGTTTGTTGAAGAGGAAGAAGGAGATCTTGGAGAGGGTTCTCTCTTGATGAAGTGAAAGAGAGAAAAAGGGTGATTTGCAAATGTATAGGAATTTATAGGTTGGGATTTTTGTAAAGGGGTTGGAAATTTGATGGATGAGAGGGGCTTTCTTGCAAAAAGGGAGGGGTGAGGTGTCTCTCCCATTGCCACTTGGCCGGCCATGGGAAGGAGAGAGAGTTAGTGGGGTTAGGTGAAGTGTGTGAGTGGGAAATGAGGTGGAAATGAAGTGGAAAAGGAATTTTGCAAATTTTGGAAAAATGTCCGAAATTCAAGTATCTCGGATTGGTCTGAAAATTTTACCAAAAATCAAGAAAAATATTTGAAGACCAATGGTGAAATTCGTTTGAAGAAATACTGTATAGATTTTTAGTTAAAAATCTTGGAATCAGTAATTTACCGACTCCGAAAGGATTTTCATAAATTTATAAAATTCTCAGAAAAAGAGTATAAGTAGGAAATATGATTCTAAGCAATAAAGTCTAAAGGACTTTCTAAAATTCCTAACAGTTTGGAAGATAAAAAATTCGGAAATCGGCCAGCGGTACTGGCCGACACCGGTTTTGAATAAATTCATTTTAATTCCAGAAATTTCCAGAAAATCACATAAAATCTAAAATATTGGAAAATGATATTTGGAATTGAAATTGGTCAAATACGGAAGGTAAATCGGAAAATACGGTCGAAAGACTGATTACGTAACTATGTACGTATACCGGGAGAGGGGTATTACACACTCTATACCCAGCATGATACACTCTTCTAACTCGCTACCCTCTTACTTTACCATTCCATTGATTATGATAGTATTCTCGCTCTAGTCTTCATATATTGTATTTCATGCTTTATATCATTTATTGCTTTATGCTATGCGTGGCCGACCCTTCGTGGTCGTTGGACTTGTTGGACTGGGACCATTGCTTTTACATTACCACTTGGCATTATTTTAGACCTGTCAGTATGTGCTACCATTTATCATATGTATATCACTTGGCAACTGTGTTATCATCTAACCACCTGCCATGCCACTATTTGGCAAGACCTTTATGTTGTACCTTGACTTACCCTGACTATTCTCCATCTCATATCATGATTGGTTACTTGTTATGTATCATCACCCTATCATGCTATCACTTTATACCCAGCATGATATACCTGACTTGTGATTGTCATCTTTACGGGAACTTTGACTTGTTATCTGTATCATGATCAGTGACATGTTTTCCTGCTTTACATGCAGTGACCTGACTATATAGTGCTTCTGTACTCTTTATTCCTGATCATGTCCATTTCCTATTTTTCCCGTAAAGTGACAATGAAAATATTAAATCCTAAAATGGACCAACTTGTATTGGGTCGGGGGAAATATGCGGATATCGATATGTGTTCGTGTTTACAGTGGCTTTAGGTATTGTGCACTATATCCGGTCTGACCTGTGGTACTCCAGGGGACCGAGGGGAGAGCTGGCTCCCTACACCCCAGTTTTAACGGGCATACATAAGTCCCTCCTCCTGGACAAGCCTTACGGCTGGTTTCCGTTTCCATGCAACGGAACAACCCTGGACCGTAGTCCCGGGTATGTACGGGACCCACTGTAAACATAGTTCGTTGATACAATCGCTATTTCCAATAACAACCTCGACTTTCTTATATATGGATGTATGTGAGTTGGGATATATACCGGGTATATACCGAGACACATACCTAGATATATGGGTTAGACGAGTAATAATAATAAGACACCTGTTATGATTTCTGTTATAGATACCTGTTATGTTATGACTCCTATTATACCTGTTATGTCATAATCCTTGTTATGATCCCTGTATTCTTGTTAGACTTGATACATGATGATTCTAGTTCCTGCTTTACCTCTTACATGTTTCTATCATAACCGCTTTGTTATTATTCCTTCGACTTACTAGTCTTGCAAAGCCGTAACTCAAGCTTGCACACAGTCTTTCCATCTTTATTTCGTTATACTTCCATTACTTGCTGGTTCATGTTTCTTATACTGATTCTAACCCTCTTATTCATGTTTCTTAGCCATTTGGCTGTAGCCTGTTATTATTGGGAGGTCCTGACTCCCTTGGATTTGTATGTTCAGGTTTAGAAGCTGGATCGAAGTGTAGCCATCCACAGTAGATTGAGCTTTCCTTTGAGTGCAGTCAGATTAGCTCCAGTTCCTTCGTGCCAGCCATCTCTTTTTGACTCACGAGATCTTCATCCTTCTCGTGAGCATTTTGTGTTTATATTGTATATTTTACTTTTGGACTTGTTTATGATAAAAGACACATGTAATGTGTAGTTGTTTATCATACTGTGATAGCTTTGTATATGTACTTTTATGTTGGCATATGTATGTATACCACGCTTCGTGTTGTACTCTGATTCCTTGTTGTACTTTTATGCTTAGCGTATATACGTGGGGGCTTCTTCTGACCTACGTATATACGTCGCAGTGACGTCCCCGTATCCGTGGAATCGGGCGTTACAACGCTAGTTAGTGAAATTGCATGCCGATGAATCTACGACTGTCCATAACTGTCGCATTGATAGAGGCGTTACACGTTATGAACGTGGGGGAGGAAGGCGTCGCGTGAGTATCGACAAAGATCTTGGATGATTTGTTGTTGGAGCTTCAAGTTTGGGGTTGGGGCCTTCAGGTCGGGGAAGTCCTCGGAGTGGAATGAACCTCGGAGAGATAGAGGTTTCAGAATGGTGAAAGGCAGCCCCGGGTCAGACTCTGGAGTTGCAGATTTCTTTGTGGAAGATCTTGATAGTTGGTACATGTCTCATCATCCAGATGACGGTCAAATTTTGACCACTACAGGAATGAATTCTTTTACCACTATTTGACAATGAATTAAAGTAAGACCCAAGAGACTTTAATCTGGGATTGTGTTGCCAAACTTTCTTTTTAGGAAAAAATATGTATAAGTCCCTAGGTTTTTTCAAGTTCATAAAACCCTTGTACTTTAATTTTGTGTGCAAAGCCCATCATATACACTTTTTATGTTATGAGTACTTTTATGATATTGAGATTAGTGAAACATCTCTATTGCCCTTCATTGAGTACCCTATGCGGATAGTTACAACAGTGTAACATCAATGGGATGCCACATGGGCTACATCTATGTAACTCATGTGTAGAGCACGTGCTAAAAGTGGTCGCCTTATAAATTGTCCACATTTAACTTCGTTCTGTCCATCTTTAACTTGTTTTATCCATCTTCAGCCTGATTTTTTGATATTGGAGTGGGAAACATGAAATCTAATGGGAGTTTTTATTGAGCTGCATTAAATGCATCTCTACATCAAATTAGACATATTAGTAATATCGTAGACAAATTTTAGCGAAATTTCTTATTTAATATAGGATAAAATATATTAAAAAATCATTAATTTTTGGATGGAGCAATTAGAGTGATACTTTTCTAACTTAGTGAAATAAAATATATTAGGAACCTTGTTAGATTTTTTATCTTCTCGTTTTTTTCTCTTAAACTATATTGTTCTTTACAGATATTGTAGACGAATAGTTCTAATTGAGCGGTACAAGGCTTGCCTAGTGGCCCGTAGGTTTTCACAGAATATGACATTGACTATGAAGAGATATTTTCTCCTGTTGAGAAAATAACCTATATTCATACTCTTATTGCTGTTATTTCGGCCCGTGAATGGCCCTTATATCAAATAGACATTAAGAATGCCGTTCTTAATGGTGAATTATCTGAGATAGTGCACATGCAACCTTCTCTTGGGGTTTCTGCTCGATCTACCTGGTCATGTATGTTGTCTTCATCGTGCTATCTATGGTCTCAACAAAACTCTTTGGTTTGAGAAGTTTCATCAGTTGCTTATTTCTGCCAGCTTACAGAGAGTTTTGCTAATTGTTCCATATTTTATTATGCATCACCACTAGGCATTGTTCTCCTTCTGTTCTATGTTAATGACATGATCATTACTGGGAGTGATCTTGCTATAATTGCCTCTTTGAAGCAGCAATGGCAGCATCTTCAGAGTTACTTTGAGGTACAAGTGTAACGCCCCGGTCCTGCGGGTACGGGGACGTCACTGCGACGTACATACGCAGGTCGGAAATACCCTCACGTATATACGTTAAGCATCAGTACAAGCAAGAATCAGAGTACGACAAGCGTAGTGCCCATTCATATGCCAACACAAGAAATACAATTATACAAGGTTATCACAAGTTGTGACATACTCTTACATATCACATGCATCATATATCACAGCCAAGCACAAAAGTACGATTTACAATATAATTACAATATGCTCACGAGTTGAAAGGGAATCCCGCGAGCTCAAAAGGAAGGTCAGGTACAACAGAAACCGAGACTAGTCAACTTGCTCGGCAAGGAAAGCTTGATCTTCCACAGAAGGCTCCACCTCGGTCCAAGGTTCGGAACCTGAACATACAAATTCAAGGGAGTCAGGACCTCCCAAACAAGTGATCATGTTACAGCCGAGTGGCATAAGAATAAGAATATGAGAGTTGGTACAATATCAAGAATAATCAGCCAGCAAGTAAAAGGAGCATAGCATGTTATAAACGAAAGGGTATTGCATAGGCTTAAGTTACGGCCTCATGAGACCAGTACTTCGAGGGGATAATCCAAACAAGGAAACCCTCATCTATATACCTTCATCTCATGTCACCGTAATCCAAGCGCATACAACAACCACAGTTAACGTCTTTTATTATTATTACTTGTCTTACTTTGATGTCTAGCTATGTGAACTAGCGTCCCAGCACACATAGATCCACATCCGAGTAAGCAAGGTTGTTATTGGAAACCAGCGGGGGTATCAACGAACTATGTTTACAGTGGGTCCCGTGCATACCCGGGACCACGGCCCAGGATTGTTCCGTTGCTTGGTAACGGAACCTGCCGCAAGGCAAACAGGAGGGACTTATGTATGCCCTTTTCATGATGGTACCAGGAAGGAGGGAGCCAGCACTCCCCTCGGTCGCCTGGAGGCCCACAGGTCAGACCGGAAATTTAGTTGCACAACATACCTAATGCCACTGTAAACACGAACACATATTGATAGCCGCATGTTTCCCCCGACCCAATGTAAGTTGTCTCATTTTATGGTATATTAAATAATTATCAGATTTCGGGAATGAGCAGGAACATGTCAGGAGTACAGGTATATCAGGAGTACTAGTTCGTACTATCAAGTAATCAAGTTTGCAAATCATGAAGTCCGGTTATCATTCCCGTTATAATGATAATTATAGGAGTCAGGTATATCATGCCTTATGTTAATAGATAGCATGATAAGAGGTGATATTCATCAAGTGACAAGCCTTGCAAATAGCAATATAATAATAAATGACCCAAAGATAATGTTCAAAATCAAAGAAGTAATTAACCATAACAATTAATCAAGATTAGTCGACTAGGGAGAGAAATTAGTCGACTTAGAGAAGGAGTTAGTCGACTATAGTAAAGGGTCAAATCGACTTAAGAAGGCTGCGTTTGGTTGGGTCGCGTCTCAAAAAGTGGCACGTTTCAAGAAAGTGGTGCGTTTTCAGGAAAGTGGTGCGTTTTCAGAAAAGTGGTGCGTTTTCAGGAAAGTGGTGCGTTTTCAGGAAACTGGTGCGTTTTCAGGAAACTGGTGCGTTTTCAGCAAACTGGTGCGTTTTCAGCAAACTGGTGCGTTTTCAGCAAACTGGTGCGTTTTTAGGAAACTGGTGCGTTTTTAGGAAACTGGTGCGTTTTCAGCAAACTGGTGCGTTTTTAGGAAACTGGTGCGTTTTCTTAACAAATATGAAATAATATCCAAGTCTTGGCGAGTAGAATTACTCGCCTAAAATGCGTCCGACGCAGAGAAACGCGGTCCCAATCCAAAGAAGGGTACCGGTCCTCACAAGAGAAGGCAAAAGGTTGATGGTGCAAGTCCAACTCAATATGGCAAAACGAGATTTTGCAAATGGCGTTGCGGGGAATGAAGCTATAGTCCGCCGGAAAGAGGTTGACGAGGGGGTGAAGATGGTATGCTCGGTGGAGGCTACGGTGGTGCGGGTGGTGGTGGAGATGGTGATGAAGTTTTGTGGAGGTGATGGGTTCTTTTGGTGTCTCTTGGTGAAAGAGGTTGAAGTAGATGGTGTTTGTGGTTGGAAATGCAGGAGGAGATGGAGGAGAATGAGGTGGAGGGATTTGTGGTGGAGAAAATGGATTTGGTGGGTGGTGGTAATGGCCGGCCAAGGAGCTTGGGGGTTTGGGTTTGCTGTTGGAGCTTGCTGGAACAAAGAAGATGAAGGAAAATGAAAGAGAGAGAAGATGGGAGTGCATATATATAAAGGGGGAAAATAATATAATAATAAGCCATCATCACTTTCCCTCCAAAGATTGCTGCGTCCACAATGTCCCAAGGCTGCGTTTAGGCAAATATAGAGCCAAACGCGGGAACTCAAGGCTGCGTCCAGAAGAAAACGCAAAGAGGCTGCGTTTCAGAGAAAAGGACAAAGGCATGGGTGATTGGACTTGAGTTGAATTGGCCCATAAGCATTTAATGCAGCAAGGGGAGGATCACTGCGTTAATGATGGATCCAACTGGTGAAGCTCGCGTTTGAGGAAGGAGAGAGAAAAATGGAAAAAGAGATAAGTGAGATACTTAGATAAATTCTCAGTATCTGGGAAAATACCGAAAACTCTAGAAATGACCAAAAATTGGAGTATCTCCAAAAGCTTTATAAAAATTCTCAAAAATCATAAATATTATAAAGTGACTTTTGGTGAAATCAGTTTTCAGAAACTCTACTTCATTTTCAAAATAAAAATCCTGGAATCCACTATGAACGGTGTCTACACCGGGTAAGCTGGATTTTTTGATAAATTCTGAAAAATCTCAGAAAATACCTGAAGGAAGAATATGTAATTTTAAGAAAGAATATGAAAGCAGAATCCAGAAATTTGATTCCAATAGCAAATTAAAATTCCTGAAATCAACCAGTGATACTGGCCGACACCGGTTTTGAAGATCTACAATTTAATTCCGAAAAATTCCAGAAAATCATGAAAAATCTAGAATATTAAAAAATAATATTTGAAACTAAAATTAGTCAAATCTGAATACCAAACAGATCAAATCATGCAGTACAGCTATATGAGTAAGTATTTAAATAGCAGAAAATAAAATAAAATAATAAAAATAAAATACACCAAAAATCAGGATACGTAACTGTGCACGTATACCGAGGATGGGGTGTTATAATCTATCCACCTTACAAAAAATTTCGTCCTCAAAATTTCAGGAAGGGGAAGATGACGGTAGAGAGAATAGGAAGAAAGGGTTTTACCAACTAAGTTGTAAATAGATGGGGATATCGCTCACGAATAACGTCCTCCCGTTCCCATGTGGCTTCTCCTGGCACATGCCTATTCCAAGAAACCAATACTAATGGTATTGCCTTATTCTTCAATGTTTTGATACTTTTGTCCAGGATGGCCATCGGTTGCTCTTTATAAGACAGATCTGACTGTAGTTCCAGTTCGGAGTGATCCAGAATGTGACTCTCATCCTTGACATACCTCCTCAACTGTGATACATGGAATACATTGTGTACTCCTTCTAAAGATGGAGGTAATGCCAATCGGTAAGACACATCTCCCACACGATCCAAAATTTCGAATGGGCCGATGTATCTCGGACTAAGTTTTCCACGAGTACCGAACCGGATTACCCCTTTGGTGGGTGATATCTTTAAAAATACATGCTCACCGGTTCTGAATTCCAATGGCCTTCTGTTTGTGTCTGCCCAACTCTTTTGTCGGCTCTGTGCTGCCCGGAGATGATCTCTGATAATTCGGACTTTGCTTGTTGTCTGAACTAGAATGTCTGGTCCCATAAGTCTTCTTTCGCCGACTTCGTCCCAACATATCGGTGACCTGCATTTCCTGCCATACAATGCCTCAAATGGGGCCATTTTGATACTAGCCTGATAGCTGTTATTATAAGAGAATTCTACCAAATGAAGATAGTCTTCCCATGACCCTCTAAATTCTATCATGCAGGCTCGTAACATATCTTCAAGGATCTGGATAGTCCGTTCAGATTGTCCGTCTGTCTGGGGGTGATATGAAGTACTGAATTTCAGACGAGTTCCTAAATTTTCTTGGAGACTTTCCCAGAAATGTGATCGGAATCTCGTGTCTCTATCTGACACGATACTAACTGGAACTCCATGTAGACGAATAATTTCTTTCATATATTTTTCTGCAAGAACTTCTGTTGACTGACCTACTCTGAAAGGTAGGAAGTGAGCTGCTTTTGTGAGGCGGTCAATGATTACCCATACTGCATTATTACCCTTAGGACTGCGAGGTAGTGCTGTGACAAAATCCATGGTGATATGTTCCCACTTCCACTCGGGTATTGGTAAGGGCTGAAGAAGTCCAGCTGCTCTCTGGTGTTCTATCTTTACCTGCTGGCAAACTAAGCACTTGGCCACATGTTGGGCTATCTCCCTTTTCATGGCATTCCACCAGAACTTTTGTTTCAAGTCTTGATACATTTTATTTCCTCCCGGGTGTATGGAATAGGCTGAACTATGTGCCTCTGCCAAAATTTTCTGTCAGACTTCTCCTTGGGGGACACAAATTCTGTTACCAAAATATAATGCGTTGTCTGAATGAATACGGAGGTCAGTTCTCAATCCAGCTTCTATTTGAGCTCTGAACTTCTGCAATCTGGGGTCTTCTTTCTGAGCTTCTTTAATTTCATCCATCAGGGTTGACTGGATCTGAAAGGTCATCAACTGTCTTGTGCTATCGACTCCTCGTACTATCATTAAGTCCAGTTTTATGAAGTCCTGAATTAATTCCTCCTGCTGAGTAAGTCGTACTAGCATCTTATTTTCTGGCTTCCTGCTCAATGCATCTGGTACGGTGTTGACTCTGCCCGGATGATACTGTAAGTCGATATCATAGTCTGCCATTAATTCAAGCCACCGTCTCTGTCTCATGTTCAATTCTTTCTGCGTGAAGATATACTTAAGACTTTTGTGATCAGTGTAGATTAGCACCTTGTCTCCCAGAAGATAATGCCTCCAGATTTTCAATGCGAATATTACCGCCGCCAGCTCTAAGTCATGAGTTGGGTAATTCCTCTCATGTGGTTTCAGTTGCCTGGATGCATAAGCTATGACATGACCATGTTGCATTAATACACACCCTAAGCCTTTCCCGGATGCATCACTGTATATAACCATCCCTCCTCTTCCTGAAGGAGTCTTCAAAACTGGAGCTGTAATGAGTCTCTCCTTTAATTGCTCAAACGCTGCAGCACATTCCTCGGTCCATATATATTTTTCTCCTTTCCGGGTGAGCTTTGTTAACGGGGCTGCAATCTTAGAAAATCCTGGACAAAGCGCCTATAATATCCGGCTAATCCAATAAAACTCTTAATTTCTGTTACTGTCCTTGGAATTGGCCAGTCCTTTACTGCCTGAATTTTACTAGGGTCTACTGAAATTCCTTCTTCTGAAATTATGTGTCCAAGGAAGGCCACACTATTTAACCAGAATTCACACTTGCTTTGCTTAGCATGAAGTTGTTCATGTTGGAGAGTCTGTAACACTATTCTCAAGTGGTCTGCATGCTCTCTGTCGTTCTTCGAATAGATCAAGATGTCATCTATAAAAACAACCACAAACTGATCCAAATATGATGAGAACACTCTGTTCATCAAATCCATGAAAACTGCAGGGGCATTGGTGACTCCGAAGGGCATAACTAGAAACTCATAATGGCCATAACGAGTCCTGAATGCTGTCTTTGGAACGTCTTCTTTCTTTACCTTTAGCTGATGATAACCTGATTGTAAATCCAATTTAGAAAATACTCGAGCTCCATGAAGCTGATCAAACAGATCATCAATTCTTGGTAAGGGTACTTATTCTTGATGGTAACCTTATTTAACTCTCTGTAGTCTATACACAACCGCTTACCACCGTCTTTCTTGTTGGCCAATAGCACTGGAGCTCCCCATGGTGAAGCACTTGGTCTAATCAATCCTTTGTCAGAGTATTCTTGTAGCTGTTTCTTTAGAGTCTCCAACTCAGTGGGTGCCATTCTGTATGGAGCTTTGGATATCGGAACTGTACCTGGAAGGGTATCAATAGAAAACTCAATCGTCCTGTCAGGTGGAAGCCCTGAGATTTCCCTAAATACTTCTGGAAACTCATTCCAAACTGGCACTCTCTTCTTCTGGATCTCACCAGCAGTCATCTGTGCTTGTCCTTTGGCAGGTTTGCGTTCTCCTTCAAATTGAAACTCAGGCTGAAGCGGTATTCTGAAAATAACTTTCTTGCTTCGGCAATCAATGACCGCATGGTATTTACTGAGCCAAGTCATGCCTAAGATTACGTCGTACCCTTTAGTATCTAGTACGAGCATATCCACTGTTAATGTTCTGCCACACAGTCCCACCGGACAGTCTACACAAACTCTATTAGAGATGACTACTCCGTTACCGGTACTAATCTCCCACTGGTGGTCTAAACATTCAACAGGTATAGAGTTCAAAGCAATGAAACTATCTGATATGTAACAATGAGAAGCGCCAGAATCAAAGAGGGCTAAGACAGGTTTAGAGTGCACCATAATCTTACCTGCTACCACTTCTCCAGAAGTTTGGGCCTCTTCCGCTGTCAAGTTGTAGGCTCGTCCTCTTCCACGACCTGCTGCATTTCTAACTCCCCTCTGGACTGGGCGGATAGCTTGTAGTGGGGGAGGGGGAAGAGCCCTCCTAACCATTGGTCCTTGGTTCCTCTGTCCATCTGGCCCTGGAAGTGCTGGTAATGCTGGGTTGACCATTCCCATTCTTTTGTGGGGCAGACTTCTACTGAATGATCACGGGAACCACATGCCAGGCATAACCCATTTGCCCTACGGCAATTCTGTTGAGTGTGACCCGGTTTCTGGCAATAGTTACAAACGGAAATGGTTGGGTTGTCTGAAAGGGGGCTCGCCGAAATGGTCGTCTCATTGGCGGAACCCTCGCTGCTCTGTATGGACCTCCTCTCCCTGCTGGTGGAAATGGCCTCTTCATGGCCTGGTTCCTTATCATGTTAGATTTCCCTTTCTCCAGACCTCGCTCCACCTCTCGAGCTATGGTGAGGACTTGGGAATACGTTTTCAGCTGCTGGGGCATCAAGAGAATTTGAATGTCCATTCGCAAACCCTGTTGGAATCTACTCGCCCGCTTTTCTTCATCAGCCACCATATATGGAGCGAAGCGGCTCAGCCTCAAGAACTCAGCGGCATACTCATCCACAGACCGGTTCCACTGCTGAAGTCGGATGAACTGTTCTTCCATTTCTTTCTGAGCTGTGGCGGGGAAAAATCTATTATAGAAGCTTTGGGAAAACTGGTCCCATGAGACAGGTTTCTCCAGTCTCGCTTCCTCAGCTAGCCACCAGGTCCTGGCTACATCCTTTAGCTGAATCTTGGCGACCTCCACTTGATTTTCTTCTGGGATCCGGGCTGCCTTCAAGAGATCTGTTGTGTCAATTAGCCACTGCTCGGCATCTAGTGGTCTTTCTTCTCCCGTGAATATCGCCGGTTGCAACCGCCTGAAGTCTGATACATTCCCCGGCCTTTGTTCCTTGGGAGTTACTAACTCTTGCCGAAGGAGTTCCGTCTGCTGTTGCTGATTCTCCATCATAGTCTGGATAACCCTCAGAATCTCAACATTCTCTCCCGCGGGTCCATTTGATGCTTGCCCGGAGTTGTTACGACCCGTCCTTCTATCCATACTTATGTTGGTAAAAAGGAGACTGGAAACTGGAAAGATGGAAGGATTTTAGGACACAAGGAAAGGAATCAAGAAGGACTAGATAACTTTGTACATTGTAGTTGGCAATGGCAAATTCCATTAATTTGCTGCTTGGTTGTACTATAGGTGTGAGAGCCTAGGCTCTGATACCAACCTGTAACGCCCCGGTCCTGCGGGTACGGGGACGTCACTGCGACGTACATACGCAGGTCGGAAATACCCTCACGTATATACGTTAAGCATCAGTACAAGCAAGAATCAGAGTACGACAAGCGTAGTGCCCATTCATATGCCAACACAAGAAATACAATTATACAAGGTTATCACAAGTTGTGACATACTCTTACATATCACATGCATCATATATCACAGCCAAGCACAAAAGTACGATTTACAATATAATTACAATATGCTCACGAGTTGAAAGGGAATCCCGCGAGCTCAAAAGGAAGGTCAGGTACAACAGAAACCGAGACTAGTCAACTTGCTCGGCAAGGAAAGCTTGATCTTCCACAGAAGGCTCCACCTCGGTCCAAGGTTCGGAACCTGAACATACAAATTCAAGGGAGTCAGGACCTCCCAAACAAGTGATCATGTTACAGCCGAGTGGCATAAGAATAAGAATATGAGAGTTGGTACAATATCAAGAATAATCAGCCAGCAAGTAAAAGGAGCATAGCATGTTATAAACGAAAGGATATTGCATAGGCTTAAGTTACGGCCTCATGAGACCAGTACTTCGAGGGGATAATCCAAACAAGGAAACCCTCATCTATATACCTTCATCTCATGTCACCGTAATCCAAGCGCATACAACAACCACAGTTAACGTCTTTTATTATTATTACTTGTCTTACTTTGATGTCTAGCTATGTGAACTAGCGTCCCAGCACACATAGATCCACATCCGAGTAAGCAAGGTTGTTATTGGAAACCAGCGGGGGTATCAACGAACTATGTTTACAGTGGGTCCCGTGCATACCCGGGACCACGGCCCAGGATTGTTCCGTTGCTTGGTAACGGAACCTGCCGCAAGGCAAATAGGAGGGACTTATGTATGCCCTTTTCATGATGGTACCAGGAAGGAGGGAGCCAGCACTCCCCTCGGTCGCCTGGAGGCCCACAGGTCAGACCGGAAATTTAGTTGCACAACATACCTAATGCCACTGTAAACACGAACACATATTGATAGCCGCATGTTTCCCCCGACCCAATGTAAGTTGTCTCATTTTATGGTATATTAAATAATTATCAGATTTCGGGAATGAGCAGGAACATGTCAGGAGTACAGGTATATCAGGAGTACTAGTTCGTACTATCAAGTAATCACGTTTGCAAATCATGAAGTCCGGTTATCATTCCCGTTATAATGATAATTATAGGAGTCAGGTGTATCATGCCTTATGTTAATAGATAGCATGATAAGAGGTGATATTCATCAAGTGACAAGCCTTGCAAATAGCAATATAATAATAAATGACCCAAAGATAATGTTCAAAATCAAAGAAGTAATTAACCATAACAATTAATCAAGATTAGTCGACTAGGGAGAGAAATTAGTCGACTCAGAGAAGGAGTTAGTCGACTATAGTAAAGGGTCAAATCGACTTAAGAAGGCTGCGTTCGGTTGGGTCGCGTCTCAAAAAGTGGCACGTTTCAAGAAAGTGGTGCGTTTTCAGGAAAGTGGTGCGTTTTCAGAAAAGTGGTGCGTTTTCAGGAAAGTGGTGCGTTTTCAGGAAACTGGTGCGTTTTCAGAAAAGTGGTGCGTTTTCAGGAAACTGGTGCGTTTTCAGGAAACTGGTGCGTTTTCAGCAAACTGGTGCGTTTTTAGGAAACTGGTGCGTTTTTAGGAAACTGGTGCGTTTTTAGGAAACTGGTGCGTTTTCAGCAAACTGGTGCGTTTTTAGGAAACTGGTGCGTTTTCTTAACAAATATGAAATAATATCCAAGTCTTGGCGAGTAGAATTACTCGCCTAAAATGCGTCCGACGCAGAGAAACGCGGTCCCAATCCAAAGGAGGGTACCGTCCTCACAAGAGAAGGCAAAAGGTTGATGGTGCAAGTCCAACTCAATATGGCAAAACGAGATTTTGCAAATGGCGTTGCGGGGAATGAAGCTATAGTCCGCCGGAAAGAGGTTGACGAGGGGGTGAAGATGGTATGCTCGGTGGAGGCTACGGTGGTGCGAGTGGTGGTGGAGATGGTGATGAAGTTTTGTGGAGGTGATGGGTTCTTTTGGTGTCTCTTGGTGAAAGAGGTTGAAGTAGATGGTGTTTGTGGTTGGAAATGCAGGAGGAGATGGAGGAGAATGAGGTGGAGGGATTTGTGGTGGAGAAAATGGATTTGGTGGGTGGTGGTAATGGCCGGCCAAGGAGCTTGGGGGGTTTGGGTTTGCTGTTGGAGCTTGCTGGAACAAAGAAGATGAAGGAAAATGAAAGAGAGAGAAGATGGGAGTGCATATATATAAAGGGGGAAAATAATATAATAATAAGCCATCATCACTTTCCCTCCAAAGATTGCTGCGTCCACAATGTCCCAAGGCTGCGTTTAGGCAAATATAGAGCCAAACGCGGAACTCAAGGCTGCGTCCAGAAGAAAACGCAAAGAGGCTGCGTTTCAGAGAAAAGGACAAAGGCATGGGTGATTGGACTTGAGTTGAATTGGCCCATAAGCATTTAATGCAGCAAGGGGAGGATCACTGCATTAATGATGGATCCAACTGGTGAAGCTCGCGTTTGAGGAAGGAGAGAGAAAAATGGAAAAAGAGATAAGTGAGATACTTAGATAAATTCTCGGTATCTGGAAAATACCGAAAACTCTAGAAATGACCAAAATTGGAGTATCTCCAAAAGCTTTATAAAAATTCTCAAAATCATAAATATTATAAAGTGACTTTTGGTGAAATCGGTTTTCAGAAACTCTACTTCATTTTCAAAATAAAAATCCTGGAATCCACTATGAACGGTGTTTACACGGGTAAGCTGGATTTTTTGATAAATTCTGAAAAATCCCAGAAAATACCTGAAGGAAGAATATGTAATTTTAAGAAAGAATATGAAAGCGGAATCCAGAAATTTGATTCCAATAGCAAATTAAAATTCCTGAAATCAACCAGTGATACTGGCCGACACCGGTTTTGAAGATCTACAATTTAATTCCGAAAAATTTCAGAAAATCATGAAAAATCTAGAATATTAAAAAATAATATTTGAAACTAAAATTAGTCAAATCTGAATACCAAACAGATCAAATCATGCAGTACAGCTATATGAGTAAGTATTTAAATAGCAGAAAATAAAATAAAATAATAAAATAAAATACACCAAAAATCAGGATACGTAACTGTGCACGTATACCGAGGATGGGGTGTTACAACAAGAGCTTGGTCTTCTACGATATTTCTAGGGCATTATGATTGCTTACTTTTCTCTGGGTTATCTACTCTCACAACGGAAGTATATTTTCGACATTCTTGAGCGAGCTACCTTTCTGGATCCTTCTCTTTCTTATTCTCTATTTGTATCCACTCCCATGGAGCTAAACTTGAAGCTTAGCAGGGTGATGGTGATCCTCTACCGCAGCTCATATGGTACAGGGAACTTGTTGGTGCTCTTATCTACCTTTTTGCTACTTGGCCAGATATTTCTCATGTTGTATATGTTCTGAGTCAGTTTGTCAGTTCTCCTACATAGACACATTATGCGGCTCTTTTTCGTGTACTGCATTATCTTCGTGGAACTATGATTCGGTCTTTACTCTTCCTTTTAGATTCTCCAATCACTCTTCAAGCTTACTCAAATGCTGCTTGGGCAGCTAATCCTGATACTTGCCATTCCACCATTGATTTCTTTATTTTTCTTGGCTTTGGTTCCTGTTCCAGTTTCGGATCCGGATGGACCAGATCCACTTGTTTCTTTACCTTTGTTATTTTTTATAATAGTTAAAAAATAAGATATTAAAAAATAAATAATTAAATTTCAACAAAATTATTTTCAATTATTACTAATTTAATATCTAAAGAAATATAACAAAATAATTAAAAAAATAAAAAACGGGCTGGAACTTAATCTTTACCATAATTTAGCTGCCTACATATCTTCTTGGGGATTAGAGGAATCAAAGCACACGTAGTTTCTTACCTTAGTTCTCATACTTTAACTCAATTGCTTACTTTCGTTTTGGTGGTCATCATTTTCATAAAGTCTGCACTTGTTCTCGCACGATTTCTTTTTGTCTTAATGCTGCTTTTGTCCAATCATCAAGACATGCTTGGACTCCAGTGAGTCGGTGGGTATACTTGAACAGGTTTGATCCAAGATACTCTCTTCGCACTGAATGCTTGCTCCACAACTACTATTGACACCAGCGTTGCTAAAATTTGTTTAGCAATAATTTTCATGATTGAAAATTGTGTTGAATGCTCCTTCCATCACTGCAGGAGTGAAATTTATATCTTGAAAATCTTCATCAAACTCAAATGAAGTGGTTAGATAATTATCATGCTAAAGAGTTCGAGCTTGATGAAGACCCCCTTGATTTTTTTGACTCTTTGCAATAATAGTTGTTGTCTTCTACTAAGTTTAGAGGTACCCTCAACTTTACTACTAGTTTGGCCATGGCGGGAATTATTAATACTCGAACTATATACTCCACTATATTCATTATATAAAACATAATTTTTTTTTACTTTACTAAATAAATCATAAACATTTTCATCTACTTTAAGAATTTCATAATAAGCTTTCAAATAGTCATGCAGTCCATCTAATTTACAACGTGGATCAAAAACACATGCAACTAAATAAATAAATAAAATTATTTTAAATTAATTAAGTCATTTATTTTTCATTACTTGAATACAAGAAACTAAATTCAAAACATTTTAATGTTCTTCTAGCACACTACAAATATTTATACACTCAATTAAAAATAAATATGTTGTAGGATAATAAACACCAGATAAAGTATAAATAGCATCATTAAAAACTTTTATGGTATTCAAAATACTTTTGCATGCATCTCATTGCTGAGTATATAAATATCATTAATATTATTAGCAATAAAATCGCATAATAATTTTTTATAATCATTACTATCATTAAGCAATTCATAAGTTGAATTCCAATGGTTTGGAACATCTCGTGGAAATCATTTTGGTTTCATATCTTTTGATTTACAATATTTTCCCCATTATTTCGTTACTCGTGGATGTGTTCATAAATAGTGAAGTACGTGTTTAATAGATTTAATATAATCTTTCAATTATGTCACGTCCCACTTCCCAAAATATACAATAGCGATGACGTGATGAGAGTCAGCAACACATATACGTAAGAAAATACCCCATGCATACACGCAAGCCTCAGTACAAGAAATAAACACAATATACACAAGTATTCCAGCATCAATGATTATGATAGATATGAAAATAGAGATAAATAAGGTAATAGAGACAGAATAATAAAACTACCTACAAATATTATAGATAACGAGTCTCCTATTTGTATCCCGTGAAACATCAGGTGCTACGATATATCGGATCTCCAACTTGGGCATGCAAATTCAGAATCATCAGAAAGTGACCAGTAAGTGGCAAAATAAAGGACGGAGTAATAGTATACAATAACAGTATAACAATCATGATAACATATAATGCATGTTTTGATAACAGTGATACTATATAATTATACTAGTAATCAATAAATATATTACTATAATTGTATTTGCTCAATAATGTATACTACAATGGTGTTATTTTCACAATATTATCTAATTCTATATCATTAATATCAATTAACATGTCCAGGCTATGCTACCAAATACAAGCATATATAGTAAATAACTGAAATAATAGGTAAGTCATTTTAGGGATTACATTTCTTTATCTATATCCATAATAGGATGACATCGGAAGAGTATAGATACATCATCTAACTTTATAGAATTATGCCAGGATATGTTGTTATAATCAATAAGAGTCATATCACTTATACAATAGTAACTGTAGCATGATGGTGTCGTGATAAATATGAGCATGTAGACATGAAGTACGCAAAAATAATCATACTACAGTGCTATGCTTATACAACAACAGTGTGTGTACAGAGTATATATGAAACAGAGAATACGTGAAATGCAGAGTGAGTGTACATGAATAGTGTGTTCGTACAGAATATGCAAAGTGTACATGTGACATGGTGGTGGATAAGATATCAGAAAGTGTAACAAGTATAACCAGACAATAATATACATGTATCGAGTATTGCATGCTATTTATAAAATAATAACAACCAGTATCACTTGATATTTTAATCAATCTCTTCCAGTATCCCATACCATTAGCAGTTCATACTGGAGCCCGTACTCCAGCTGAACCCATCCGAACATGGCATAGAGGTACCATTATTCGAAAGAGAGAGCGACCAAATAACAAGTTTTCCCGATGTTTGTTTATACTATCTTATTATGTTAATTGAAACTTAATGGTCAATGAGCTCTAATCACGTGGGTGTATCCCGTGCATACCCAGGATCCCAGCCTTAAACGGACCCCCAGCTACTGAGACCAGGGCCCTCCGCTAAGAGGAGAATAGGAAACAAGAAGCTCAATGAGCTGTATACAGTCAGTAGCTAACACTACAATCCCCTACAGTGGGATAAATATGAATCCATGACATTCACCCAACAAGACCTAGTCAACCGCCAAGTCTCCTCCAATCCCATATTATATTTATTAAATATTATAATGAATCAGGAATAATAATAATGTAGGTAACATGTAACAGGATAATAAGACATGAGCAATCTTTATATCTCTGAACATGGTAACAGGAAACAGGAATTGTGAGACTCTAGAGGAGGCCCCCGTGGATACTAAAGGTGACTTCCACGTGGCACTTAGCTCATACATTGAATATTAATAGACAGTATGTCCAAGTAACAAGAGTTTCATATCAATATAGTGACATAGAAAATGATCATGTACTGTATTCAGGAAGTATGCATGTAACAGTAATACAAAAATATTCTAATAATAATAATCCATGTAATAGGGATTCATGAACAAACAAAGCATGCATACGTGTGAATCCATGTAACATGAATGCTACATCAATATTAGTGATACAGGAATGATTATGTTATATACTTAGGTGTGACTATATATAGTGATACACGAACATAAAATAATAAAGTCCAGTGTAACAAAGTATCTGTATAACAACTATACAAGTACATGAAATAACAATGGTCGGTGTACTAGAGTCTTCGTGTAACAATGAATCGGTACATGAAATAACAATGTCCGGTGTAATGGTATATTTGTGTCAATGTGATACAAGTACATGAAATAATAGTGGTTCAGTGTACTAAAATATCCGTGTGGCGGTGACAGTGTCAAGGTGATATAGTTAACATGAATATGTGTCAATATATTACTATTTTGTTATAATAATTTAATATTATTAACATGATCGATATCATAAAGTAATTAAATACAATTATCTACTTTATCATATTTAAATTATCAATTTATTTATAAATTTGGATTTTTTATCATCTTATAATTACTCAATATATACAGCTAATTCACCAATGTTTAAATTAAATCAAAAACACGATAATTTATTATTTTATTGAACGTGTTTAAAGAGCAGTAAGGCATATTCTAATTACTGTGCTTTAATAATAATAATTATATTTTATTAAATAATATTAACAATGATTTACTGATTATCATATTTATTAAATAAAGCAATCAAGTGATTTCATTCAATATAGTAAATTATAATTTATAAAATAAAAACACTCACATAGCTATTATAGGGAGGTAGCTCATCTTTTTACGATCGCAATAGCTTAAGGATTGTTCAGATCAGACACCGACTGTTCAAGATATCACTCGAACACTAAAATCATAAAAAATGAGTTAAATATGTAATAATAAGGTCTAAATTGATAATATTCTAATTTACCAGGGGATTTTTATGTAAAATTATTTTTATTAAATTTTGGATGTTGGTTTGGGTTGCCAGTGGGTCGGGTTTAGATCCAATGATCCATGCCCATAAATTAAGAAAATGGGTAATTGGGTTTATGGGTTATTGGATGCGGGTCGGGTTATTGGGTTTGGATCGATAAAGAAGAGAGAGAGAGAGAAGAGAAAGAAAAAGTTCAGATTAGAACAGAGAAGGAAAAAAGGAAAAGGTAAAGAAGAAAGAAAGAAAGAGAAGGAAAAGGAAGGAGGAAAGAAGCGGATGGCCGGTGGGTGGGTGGCACAACCAGAGAGCCGGCGGGGCACAACGAAGGGCCGAACGACACTGGGCCCCAGTTGGGCTTAGGTGGAGGAGAAGGAGGAGGTGATGGGGAATGATGATGGTTGATGCGGTGGTGAATTGAATGGCGATGGAAGATGTAATGGAGGTGGTGGTTGTCTGGTGGAGAGGGAGGAAGAAGGTGGTGACTGGTGGTTGTGGTTGGTGGAATTGGGTGGAGTTGTGGTGATGGGGAGTTGTGGTGATTTGGTAATGGTTGGTGATAGGTTGAGTTGAAGGTGAATGAGAGAGAGTGTAAGAGAGTTGAGGAGATGAGAGGGGGTTGACGGCCTGGCCGGCGCACGACGGCTGCGACGCTAGCACCAGAGAGGGAGAGGTGGCCGGTTGGATGACTGGAGAAGAGGAAGATTAGATTAGAGAGTAGGAGTGATGGAGAGAGGGAAAGGAATTAAAGGGAGAGAGAGAATTATTTGATAAAATTAAAGAGAGTTAAAGAGGCTAAGAGGAAAATTTAGAGGGTAATTAGTGGAGAGTCGGTGGAAGGAAGGCGGTGGCTTGCTGGGGAAGAGAAGAAGAGAATTAGTGGAGAAGGAAATAATAAAAGGAATTATTTAATATTATCTAAATCCCGTAAAATTTGACTAGTTCAAAACGATTCCTAAAATTTTTTTATAATAGAAAATATTATCCGAAGGAATAATATAGAATAAGGTTTAAGAAATTCAGTCTGTTTTACAAATTAAAAATCTTGGAATCGATCGGTGATACCGGTCGACATCGGTTTGGCCATATTTTTAATTAGTTCAGAAAATTCCCAAAAATACTCAAACCTAGAAAATATAATCTTGAAAAATAATTTGAAAGCAGATTTTTAAATTCAACTCTGATTGCAAATTAAAAATTATTGATTTGAATTCGAAGATTGTCTAAAATAATCCAGAAAAATCTAAAATATTAGTAAATAATATCTGGAGCTGACATCAGTTCAATCTAACTAGCAGGAAGGTCAAATCAAATACGTATGCCGTATTGAGTACTGATATGGTGTCATGTACATGTAAGACCAGGGGTTACAAATTATTTTAAACCATTTTGCACACATAAATTTAAAACATGACAAACACGTCTTGATGAAAAAATTTACCCCTAAATACAGGTTTACAAACTTTTTCTAATTCAGGGATAGATGCAGTATAGGCAGATGCATTATAAAACCATTTGCAAGAATCTTATTAATCAAATTATATTCTTCTAAAACTACTTTTATCAGTTTATAAATATTATAAGCATTATGTCTTTTCAAAAACTCTAAAAGGAATTATTCTTTTTTATAAATTCCATTCACAATCAACCTAATGACAAGTGATCCCCACATAAGAATGTTGTTTCAGTGATCACTCCATATATCGTTACATATTGATACACGTCCATCAAAAGTGATAAAAAATCATATAATTCTTTTTTATCTCTTTTGTAAAGCTTATGTTAATGTGCGTATAAGAGTGATCCTAGGCACTCTAGTTACTTGAGGACTTAATGTTCAACGACAATCATTCTTACTAATTCATCTCTATTTTTAACATCAGAGAAATGAAATAATTGAGAGATATTGGTAGCGTACCTTGATATTTGAGTCTGCGTTTTTGTGAGACCGGCTTCACAAGGAAGCGCCTTCTTCAGATGCTTTCGATATGTTTCATAGGCATCAGAATCGGATCACTTATAATTTTTTGAATAATGCTTGCAACTTACACTAACGACTGTGCCCGTATCATACTTAATTTTCGTAAAATGACGCACGAAAAGATCAGACTTTAATTTTTGGCTAGCGGTAGCGATATCTTCTTCGTCTCTACCGCCGTGTTGGGTTTCAGACCTTTGGGTTGGAATATTAACTTGAGCCTCTTCTGTTGGTATCCTGCTTAACAAGAATCAATCTGACAACTAATCAAGATCACTGAGATATCAACAATCTAATTGGCCAGGTCGGCAAATATCAGGTGGGAGGTTTTCCGTTCAATAGAACGTTCCTTAATTTAAGAACCACCTTTCAATTTCCTTCCTTGGTTTAAGCACCAATTAGACTGAATCCAAGTCAGTCTCGATATACTGTAAAGTATATCCCCTGTATAAAGGACTTAATCCACTTATACAGTATCACTTAGACTGAATCTAAGTCAATCTCGATATACTGTAAAGTATATCCCCTGTATAAAGGATTAAGTCCTTTATACAGGGGATATACTTTACAGTATATCGAGACTGACTTGGATTCAGTCTAATTGTGCTTAAACCAAGGAAGGAAATTGAAAGGTGGTTCTTAAATTAAGGAACGTTCTATTGAACGGAAAACCTCCCACCTGATATTTGCCGACCTGGCCAATTAGATTATTGATATCTCAGTGATCTTGATTAGTTGTCAGATTGATTCTTGTTAAGCAGGATACCCAACAATCTTAAGACAATTACCGTTTCTCACTTCTGTTCTGCTTGAACTTGCAGAAAAAAAATGTCTGAGACAAATCAAGATACCTCCAGCAAGGCAACAAACATACCGCTCCAAGGTTTGATGCCTACTCCACTTCCTAACCCGAAGCCGGAGAAGCCAGGAAAGTTTGATGGCACAGAATTCAAGAGGTGGCAACAGAAGATGCTCTTCTACTTGACCACTCTTCATCTGGCCAAATTCCTGCAGGAGGATCCACCAGAACCCGGAACTGATCGGGACTCAGTCCTTGCAGTCAATGCTTGGACCCAAGGTGACTTCCTTTGCCGAAATTATGTTCTTAATGAACTGGATGACTCTCTTTACAATTGAACCCGTTGGCTCCTCTTGCAGGCTCTGCAGTCGTGTCTGTTGGCTGCCCAAAGGATGCACCCAACAGTCACAACTGTTGGCAGTCCAACAGTTGCAACTGTTAGTATTCCAACAGTCTTGGAGCGGGTTGGTTCGGATCCGGATTCCCATACCCGCAGACCCGATTCAAAAGAACCAGGCCGGGTAGGGAACCCGAACCCGAACCCAGGCCCGAGCCCGAGCCCGAGCCCGAGCCCGGCCGCCGCCCGCCAGCGGCGGCGCGCGCGCACGTGCGGGTATAGATCCCTCCCAATCGCGCGCGAAAACTCCAAGTACCCAAAGGGCACTCCCTTTGTTCTCAATTTTCTTTATTTATACACCACAAAACTTCCATCCCATGGCTAATGTGGGACTAAATACTTTAAGCTACCTTTAGTCCCGTTTTGGCTTTGAATTAGGCAATCTTGGACTTGAATATTTCTTCATTCGAAGTCGGAATTGAACATGTGAATATACCACGTTCATCACCAATGGAAGGAGAACACACTCCAACCATCATCCAGTTGATTCGATCAATGGATCTGGCCATAATTCATCTCGAAGATTCCCTTTATATTCTTCAATTCAACATCTTCTTCGAGATGTATTTCTAATTCATCATTGTCGGGGCCGTTATACATCTCGCCGATTGTAAGAACCGAAAATATCATTTCCATCGGCGAATTGATTTTCACCACCTTGCCTTTGCCTTTTCCTGACAAACTTTCACTTGCCATAGAGAGTACTAAAATTAGAGAGTGTTAGAGAATTTGTAGAGAAATTATGGAGAAAGATTTTGTAGAGAATTATGGAGAGAGATTATGAAGACCTTGGAGAGTTGGAGTCATGGAGAGAGATTTTGTAGAGAATTATGGAGAGGGATTATAGAGAGAAATTTTGTAGAGGATTTAGATTTTGGTGTGGAGGAGAATGAGAGAAATTAGGCCCTATTTATAGATTACAAATAACATATAAAAAATAAATATTAAAAAAAACACACACTCTCTCCTAGGGTGAGCAGAGTTCGGTTATAACCGAAATAACCGACCAAAAATCGAAACCCGAACCCGAACCAAACCGAACCGCTCTAGTTCGGTGCGGTTTCGGTTTTGTGTTTCAAAAACCGAACTCGACCGAACCGAACCGAATCTCTTACCCTATATATCACCCCACCCAAATTCAATTTAGTGAATCATATAATTCATAACAAAAACTGGTGAAAACTTATCTCATTACTTCTAGCAATACCATCTTTTTTATGTTGAATATGTGAAAGTTATGTTAAGTACACAATCACAATTAAGAATAATATTTATATTAATATAGTTCTTTTTTTTTCATTCTTGCGATTAAAAGTTAGCAATAATTTGTGAGTTTTGATATAAGAGCCCAAATATAGCGTAAAAGTTTTAGAATATGAAATTTTTAATTCACATTAAGGTTAGGGTCTTTTTCTTATTTCTAATTTGGGTATTGAATATTTGAGATTAGAATATTAAAGGATGATAATATAATGGTGATTAAAAATGTAAGAAATGATGAAAAAATATTGCCTAACTGAAAAAACCGAAAAACCGAACCGAACTGAGTCGGTTCGGTTCGGTTCGGTTGCTAAGTCTAATCGGTTCTGTTCGGTTTTGCAAAAATTAGCAAAAACCGAACCGAACCGACCGATGCTCACCCCTACTCTCTCCTCTCCAAAGGTCCAATTTTGGACCGTTGGAGAGATTCAATAATAAAAAAACATTTAAATAACCATGTGGCCCACTGCCCACTGCCCAGCCGGCTGTCTAAGCCCAGGCCCAGGCGGGCCGCGGGGCCGGCTAAATTTAAAACAAATGTGGTTGTTCGGAAAAGAAAAAAAGAATTAGAAAGCCAGTTCGGGAATTCAACAACCGGAACCGGAATCGGCCCCGGTGCCGACCGGTTTCTGTTCAGTTTGGACCCGTTGAACCGACGTCCCGGCCGGCTCCAGTTCCGGCCAACCGGTTACCGATTCGTTTTGCCGTTTCGAATTGAACCGGGATCGGGTCTATATAGAAAAAGCTTGGAAAGCTCGAAGCACACTTATAGTGGCTGGTTACAATTTGGTTCATGCTCATTGAGAACCAAACGGCCCAAGTTTGGACAAAACTTTTGGCTCTATTAAACAAATGAACGAACGTGATGAGTATGGCTTCAAACTCAATTACAAAGGCTAGATAAGAGCTCGATACATTATGGTTATTTGTTTTTCATAGTTAATTTTAAAATTCACACTATATTTGTTTGACTTAAATTAAGCTTATAATCATCATTTAAATTACTTAACAAGAATTTTAAGCTCATTTAAATAATGCACAAATACAACCAACCTAAAACTCAGCTCGTTATACAGTCGTACAAGTACCCGACAATGTCTAGATGTAAGGCTTGCGGTTGGCTCTAGCCGGTTCGGGTGCACTCTGGTTGATCCGGTGCTTATCGGGTCGGGTTTAGAATGACACGGGTTCATGAAACCATGCGCAATGTATCACCCATTGGATCGAACAACGTCATTAAAGTTTTCTTTTTGGCTACATTTTCTAATTCATTAATTGGATAACTGCTAACAACTCAAATCCAGCTTGGCTGACAGATCATAAATTGCATTCAAGCTATAGGAGAATTGATAATGACAGTAATAATAAATAATAAAAAAAACTGCAATAAAAGGACGAGAATTATATCGCTACCCAACCCCACTGCTGCTCGAGGAATAGTTCAGAGTTGGAGCTCAGACCAATCTCATCACTAAGATTAATTTGCTGAAGTTTTATTATGATAAAAAGGAAATCTAGATATTATTGCTTTTGCGTTGCAATTTGTAGTTTTATTTTGAGGAAGAGAGAGGGAGCAAGCAATGAGCTCTTGACAGGTGACTAGCTCATCTCTCCCCCTTGTTTGTTTGCTGGAGGAAGAAAAATATTTCCTCCAGTGGCGGCTCATGTGGCTTCCAGTCAACTGAAGAGGGAAAGCTTTTTTCTCCTCAAAATCTGCTAGAAGAAAGACTCGGCTTGTGGATCCAAGTGAGACAGAGAGAAGAGAGAGGAGAGAGAGAATCAGACATAATTTTTTGATTTTTTTATTACTCTCTCTCTGTTTTTTTGTCCAATCAATCTCTTCTTCTTTTTCTCTTCTTTCATCTCTTTCTTCTCTCTTTCGTTTTCCAATCAAGTCTCCAGAGGAGACAAAATTAAGAGTATTAAATAGTTTCCTTTTTAATAATTTCCTATTATAGAAATATCTGACCAAGTCCTGATGGCACGTGGGAGTCTTCCCATTTTCGGACAATTGCAGGACAAACGAGCATTGCAAGGCTGCTGGCACGTGTGTACCCCAACACAGCGGGTTTGTCAAAGGATATTTATAGTGGTTGGGGTCCTAAGTGCACCCAAGTGGGAGTGGATAGTGGACTTGACAGTAACAGCATTTAATTGTTTCATTATTACAATCACTTTGCAGCCATTGTGACCATACCTATGATTATTGTTATGAGCCTATGTCATCATCACTGTCTTTTTGACTTGTGGGAGGTGTTTGAATTCATCAAAGTGAGGAAAATGGAAATGAGGAGT
>JAVJIF010025650.1:0-58041 GCA_038442645.1 Agave tequilana | reverse complement strand
GAAAGTGGATCAAACGCAAACACCAAGATATGTTTTGAGGTTCGAGCACCCAGCTCTACGTCCCCGCCTTCACACAGAAGGATTTCCACTAACTCATCCACACAGGACTTTCCACACAGGGAACCTCCACTGAGAATTTGGGTAAATACAAATCGGAAGTACACAACTCCTCTCTCCAATAATACAACCTCTCACTAGAGGTAAGGCACAACACAAATCACCTCTACACTTAGAGGGATAGGCACTTAGCCAAACAATGATCAACCTCTCACTAGAAGGATTAGACTCAAAGCCACACAACCACAATTACCTCACACTTGAGGAATTCCAACTCAATCATCTCTCACTAGAGGGATACAAACACCACTTTCACATTCACCTCTCACTAGAGGGATATCACAAAGTATGGAAGGTTTACAACACTTAGTGGTTTCCACAACCACAAACCAATTTTTCCCACAAAATAGATCCTAATAGATAAGATAGATAGATAAGCTCAAGTGTGAAAAAATAAAGAGGTTGAAAATCAAAAACACAAAGAAAAACTCTTTGGAAAACTTCTAGGATATAATGAAAATGAAGAACAAAAATCAATCCAAAGACTTCTCTTTTCTTTAATTTTTTTCAAGCCTTTAAAACAAAATAAAGATCAAACCTTTTGGCTCTAAAACTCTTTTAAAACTTGTATTTAAACACTAGATAAAATGAGAATTTTGCTCTTGAAAAACTTATCCAAAACAACCAAAGATATGGGGTATTTATAGCCCCAAAACAAATCTGCCCGTTGGCAACAGGAAAGGGCAATTTTGCCCTTCTGGTCGACCGCCCGGTCGACTGGCCCAACGGTCATTTTTATGACCGTTGTGCCTTCGGTCGACCGCCTGGTCGATGGGGACAGAGAGTAGCAGCTCTCTGCCGGTCGACCGGTCGGTCGACCGGGGCCATTTCTAGAGAGCAGAGCTCTCTGGATGGTCGACCACCTGGTCGACCGGCCCACAGCCCAGGCTACGTTCACGTCCTATGCACGTCAGTTGACCGGACCGGTCAACCGACTTCTTCCTCGGTCGACTGGTCCGGTCGACCGCAGACAGCCTGGTCTAAACTTTAAGGGATTGAAAACTTGTCTTTTTGCCTTTGATTAAATCCCATAAAATCACATAAATTTCACAAAAATTAGTTCTTATTAGATCTTTGAAATACAAATATATGTTAAAATTCAACACATATTATAAACAATTTGAACCATTTTTGTGTTCTTGAAATTTTGCCTTAAACCAAAATTCGTATTTTCCAAAACTAGGATTTTGAAATGGAAAATCATTTTCTCCAAAACTCATGTAAATACAAAAACATGATATAGAAATAACTTCTAAGCATGTTGTATATGGATAGAATCCAATATACATGAAAGATATTATATTTATGTTTTTGACATGAAATACAAAAATAAGTTTTGTTAAAATACAGAACTCCAAACTCATGAAATAGACTATCAAAATAAGTTTTTCTAAATAGATGAAGCATAGATGTATATAGATCAAATCTAATATACATTAAATCATGTAAATTTATTTTGATTCTATCTATTCATGAAAACCATATGAAAAACTGAAACCGGTTAAACCAAAAACAAAACATGATACTTTAAAATAAGTGTGTATATGTGAACTTGAGAATATCAACACTATCTAATCTTTACAATGATCTAAACATTCTAAACTAAACAAACCGAGGTCTTCTTTTAGAACTCCAAATTCAAGTCGACTCGATCCAAAACACGATCCAATAAGCTTGACTCCAACCGAGTGCTAGATGCGATCTTGATGCGTGAGCTTTTGAATCTGATGTGAAAGCCTCAAAAACTTCTTTATTGAAGCTAAACATGTACTAATATCTTGATCAAATATCTGAAACAAAATATCACAAGATTATTAGTAAAAACTAACTACATGAGTTAATCATCATCAAAGCTAGAGTGAAGGGCCTCTGGGCTAACATGAATTTCATAACACCTCCCTTTTTTGAAATTCTTGACTTCTAAAATTGAAAAGTTAAGATGTCTATGTATTTTTAAGGCCTTAGGAATTCATGTCTATTTTGCCACTATAAAGGATTCATATTTTATTAATGGCAAACATCTTGAGGCTAAGACAAAAGTCATCCATGCTTTAAAGTGAATCCTAAATGATGAATATTTATTTAGAGTTTCTAACTTTGATTCAGCTTTTGTAGTATGGAACACACTTGTGTCCTTCGGTGAACAAAAGCAATACTATATGGGGAGTGACTCGGATGATGAAAGTGATGCTTCCAACATGTGCTACATGGTCCAAGGGGATGACCCCCTTGAGGTAAATTCCAAATCCTAGTTAGAAGAAGATAATGACATGCCTTATGACGAGCTTGCATCTTTTTGTCAAAAACTTCTTGAAAAATATTATTTATTAAAAATTGAAAATGATAAGTTGAAGAAGGAAAATACTTCTTTGTTAAAAGAAAATAATTCTTTTAAAAATAAATTTGAATGTGTTTCAAAAGAAAATAAATTTTTAAAAAAGGAGAATATTTTCTTGTCTTCAAAATTAAATGAATTTCTGAAGGAAATAATTCATTGAAAAATAAAATTATTTTGGTGGAAAAAGAAAAAGGAATTGTTTTGGAAGAAAATAACTCTTTAAAAAAGAAAATTATTTTAAAAGAAAAAGAAAACATTACTGAAAAGAAAAAGGATGTGGATTCTCATGCTCATGTCTCTTCTTCCAAAATTAATAATGATATTTGTATTTTAAAGAAGAAAATTGATTGTTTGGGCTCTACTTTGAGCCAATGTGCATTTAACCATAATAGGTTGGAATCCATATTTCGCAAGAAACAAATTTCACATACTCATGGCATACACACGCACACTATGCTCACCCCACTCACATGTATGCTAGAGGATACAAATGTGCACATTGCGATCTCAAAGGCCATCTTGTAAAATTTTATTTTGATAGGATAAATCATTTAAATTTTGCTAATAAAACTATTTGGGTTCCAATTGTTACTAACCCCAATGGACCAAAAAAGATATGGGTACCAAAATTCCTACCACTTGTGTTTGATGTAGGTGTGGGCTCTCACAAAATGTGAGAGGGTTGGTGCCTTAATGGTGGATGCATATGGAGTTAAATGGATATACCTAATTAATGTATCGCTATCAAGGATGTTTGGCGGGAGGACCACCATGGTTTAGAGACTTAAAGAATAGTTCATATAGTTTGGTAACTATCTCTAAACTCTTACTTTAGTTTACATGCCTTTACATTGATAATTTTTAGCATGTTGTGATTTAATGCTTATTATATTAAATGCAATGTTATTAGACATGTGATATACATAAATAATCTTTGAGATATACCCATGTTTATATGAATGCATATTTTGTGTTCTCACATTGTTTAACTACTATGTATATACTAGTTCTAAAACACGTGCATTTAGCCTAATGATAATGTTTGTTTTGTACTTCATGTGGTTATTACTTGTTTTGATGTAGTTTTTATTAAACTTGTGTTTATACTTGTACATGTAGTGAGCTATACTTGATTATTATATGTTTATACTTCATTCCTCATTTGTACTCATTACATGTACATGTATAACCTACTTTTGATGTTTTTTTCATATAAACTTGTTTTTCCTATTTTTGTACATGTTTAGCTTCATGTATTGTTATTTTTATTTAAAACTATTTGATATACATGTATATCCTTGAGTCACTTGCCTTCATGCAAAATTCTATTTTTGACTCTTTTTTTGGAGATATGTATGTATACTTTTAGATTCGACAAAATATACATATACCTTGATGCTTATTTAATTTTATAAAAATTTTTAGTTTTGATGTTTGTTTTGAGCCTTATTAATTTATTTCATGAATATGCTATTCACATGATTCTTGTTCACTCACATTATTTTTGTTTACTTATGACTTTGTTTTATGAGCACATTTTTGAGCCTTATAGATCATGATTGACAATTTTGTGTACTTAGCAATGCTTCATGGGATATATGATTTGATTTCATGTTTTGAAGGATCTGTAGCTAGTTTTTTAAAAATTATTTTAAACTAGTTTCTTGATTCATCAATTGGTAGAGTTTTCAAACACATTAAATTATTTTTAAACTCTTATTTTGAAAACATCTACCAACCTAAGGGCGGTTAGTTAGGCGATCATGCCTTGTATACCCCTAAATAAATATCTTTTAACATGTGCATGAGTAGGGCAGTAGGTATGAGTTATACACATGATCTTCATGTTATTTTATTTTTGTATACTCATATTTGTTTCTTATATATGTATGCTTTAAATTTAAAGTGATATTTTCATTTTTATACATACATATATGTGATTTAAATTGTTCTTATTCTACAATTGGTATCAATTTCACATTCAATTGGTATCAAAATTTACTATTAGTATCTTAATAATTTTGTTTACTACAAGTGATACCAACATTTATTTTGTCAACTACAATTTGATGTAAATTGGCATCAAAATTTATTTTTGTTGACTTCAAGAAATTTAAAATTTGTTTTTAAAGTGATCTCAAAATTTTTCTAAATTTGTTTAATATGTATTCCTTATATGCAAGGGGAGCTTAACATTTCCTCTATATATAGATTCATGTTGAGTGTACCTTACATTTTGAGGAGCTTGACCTCTCTTCTTTATGTGGGACACGTGTATAGAGGGAGCTTAACATCTCCATTTATTCATTGTACATTATGCTTTATGTGGATTAGGGTCTAGTCATCCCTTCTCCATGTAATGCATGTACACGGGGAGAGCTAACTTAACTGCTCTCCTCTTTATGAATGTATATCACATATACGTCTTTTTTATTTGTTGCCCTTGCCCTTTGTTGATAAATTGACAAAAGGGAAGAGAAGAATTTAGAGTTTATATGTATGTTAAATATTCGTTGTTTATGCATATATGTTTAGTTTATTTAGTTTTATATGCTTTTATTAAATATTTTATTATTTTTGCTATGCATGAGTTAATGGGGAGCTTCTATGAAGTTTATCTTTAATCCATGCATATATAACTCCAAGAGTTTTATCATCATCAAAAAGAGGGAGATTTTTGGCCCAAAGGCCCATCACTCTAGTTTCGATGATGATTAACTCATGTAGTTATAGTACTAATGATCTTGTGCCCATTCAGTTTTAGACATTTAATCAAGATCTTGTTTAGCTTCAAGGAAAGATTTGAAGTCCAGTTTTTAAGCTAGCACGTGTTGATTCAAGAGCTCACGCATCAAGATCGCATTAAGTACTCAAGAGGAGTTTAGCTCTTTGGATCAAGGTTTGGACCAAGTCAAGATGGAGAAGAAGATTTTCTAGAGAAGATTTTCAAGACTTGAGTCTATGTTTGTAAGTGTTAAGATTTTATATTTTAGATAAAATGTAAAGAGTAGATTAATTGTGGATTGCTCAAGCTCATATACACACACACATAAAAAATTTACATATGTTTTCTTAAAATAGTTTTAATTTAAAAAAAATACCATTTTTTTAGTTTCAAAGAAAATATCTTTATATTTCATGGATAGAGTTCATCAAAACAAGTTTACATATTTTATATGTATATTAATTTCATCTGTATACATTGTTGATTCACATGTTTAGAAAAACTTAGTTTGATGTTTTAAGTTCATGATTTTAAGTTTTGTATTTATCAAAACTTTGTTTAAAGCTTAACTGTCAAAAATATAGGTATTTCATTTTATATGTGTATTGAATAATATCCATACACACTATACTTCAAATAAGTTTTAATATCTTGTTTTTGTATTTGAACAAGTTGTGGAAAAATCTTTTTTCAAATTGAAGATTGATTTTGAAAAATATGGTTTTTGATCTAAAGCTAAAATTCTTTATCGCAAAAATCGTTCAATATATTTGTAATATGTGTTAATTTTTGATCACACATATTTGGATTTCAAAGTATTTCAATGAACTGATTTTTGTGAATTTTATGTGATTTTATGAGATTTTATAGGATTTTAAAAGACCAGTTTTAATCCCACATTAACCCTGACCTGGGCTTCTGGCGGTCGACTGACCGGTCAATCGGACAAGAAGTCGGTCGACCGAGCGGTCGAACGACGTGCACAAAGACATGCGCAAGCCCTGAGAGGGCCGGTCGACCGATCCAGAGAGTTTACTCTCTGGGTCTGGCCCCGGTCGACAGAGCAGTCGACCGATCAGAGTGCAGTGCTCTCTAGTTCTAGACTCGGTTGACCGACGATCGACGAACAGGTCAAGACCTGGGTGCGATCGACCGGGCAGTCGACCGGTAATCCCAACGGTCATAAATATGACCGTTGGCCGGTCGACTGACAGGTCATCTGTCTTAGGGATTTGTCCCAACGGCTAGTTTTTGTAGCCCTATAAAAGGGGGTTGTTTTGGCTAGTTTTTAACAGGATTTTGAAAAGTTTTAGAGCCAGTTTTTTTTTATCTCTCTTTGGGTTTTTTTCACATGTTTTTGGGCTAAAACTTTTATATCAAAAAGAGAGTTTTTAAGACTGTTTTCAAAAGAAATTTCTTGAGTTTTCAACCACAACTCTATCTTGTTTTTCCAACACAAACTTGAGCTTTCCATTGCTATATCAATCTTCTAGGATCCTTATTGTGAGAGTTAATTTTATGATCAAAAGAAGTGATCATTTTTGTATTGTAAGGAGTTGTAGAGGTTGTGGCCTCGGTGAAGAGAATTTTGTGGTAATCAGCAAGCTAGTGTACTTGCGTGTGTTGTTCTTGCAGGAACGAGCGAGAAACTTTGGAGGTCCAAGAGTTCTTGAGGGAGCTCGTTGTAAGTATTTCAGCACCGAGTGATATTGCGGGATCGTTATAGTGAAAATCTTTCATAGTATTGAAGGCGGGGACGTAAAGCAAGTGTGCTCAAACCTTAAAACAATTCTCCCGTGTTTGTGATTGCTCATTTCTCTCTCACTTGTGTTTTATATCTTGCATGCTCTTATTGTTCATATTTATTACATGCTTGATATTTCCTTGTGCTTAATTGATATATGCTTGGGATTGTTCGCTCACACTTGTATTCAAGAACGAAAGCTATAGTGACACCTCAACTCCTATTCTAGAGAAATCTTGAGGAGATAATCCAGAGCCCTTCACCGAGAATTCTACTACACTCTTGTGTTATACTTTGTGTGTTTGTACAATAATTTTTTAGCTTGCATAATTAGTTTTAAATCCGCATTTGTTTTGCATTAGATTAGCTTATCACCTATTCACCCCCTCTAGGTGACCTAAAATAAAGTTGTTAAGACATTAACTAAAGCAAAAAAATTAAATTTTTGAGGGAGAGCATCTATAATTTCTCTTAAAATTTGTACATGAGTGGGAGATTCAGTTATCACAACAAGAAAGAGAAAAATAAAGAAAAAGTAAAGAGGAGAAAAAAACGGGTATAAGTTTGTCTTAGGGACCCACAAATCTGCTTTTTATGGAAGTCGTAAATAAAATCTAGAGCAAGAGGTATTGAGGTAGCTTAACAACCAACTCCAGACTCAAATCGCTGCTCCCCAGAGCAACCAGTGATCGATGTAATTATTGATACTCTAAAAAGACAAACTCCAAGACAGCTCTGCAACCGGTCCGAACGATATCTAACTTGTCGATACTTCTAAAAGACAAGTCGCAGATAGGAGGAAGACCTGTTCATCCCTGATGAACAACCAATGACTTTGACTCTACTAATCTAGTGAAGCAGACAGTGAACCAAGCATTGCCTTCTAAAGAAGCCCAAGGGGCTAACTTTTAGTTTCGCAACAAGCTCAGCTCTAGTTTCGAAGAAAGATTAAAGTAGCTCTGTTGTGGCTCATTTCTTGGCTTCTTTTCTAAAGATATCTCAAGCTCTATCAAAGAGTTGTCCTTTAGCTTCAATGCAAGCACTTTTCTAGCATCACCGCAAGCTCCCTTCAGCTCCGCTGTGGGCTCATTTCTTAGTTTTGCATGAAGCTTAGCAGCGCTGCGGCTTTTTTGGTCATTTTTGACAATTTTAAAAATCTTAACACGAGATTAATGTGATAATATCATTTTTGGCAGTTTATTGTCGTGATCTTTTTACTCATTAATTAGTTGAAGAAGATCAAGGAAAATCCCTCACTTGATGGAGCAAATCAAGAGATTGATATAATTCCCTCACTTGATGGAGCAAATCAAGAGATTGATATAACAACCCAAGACAGCTGGCTAATTAGCTTCGCATGCGGGTTTCCAACTTCACACAAGCTACATTTAGCTTCATAGCAAAACTATTCTAGCTTCAGGTGCAAAGCAAGACTGGATCACTGTGTTGATTTTCAAGGGAGTAGTTACACCCATAGAGCCTATAAATAGCCCATTGCGAGAAGGGACTCGGGGCAGAGAATTTTGGCTGATTTTCTTGGATCTAAAGGTTAGAATATTCACAAGAGATCAACCTCTAGCTTTCAAGCTTTTTTAGAGATCTTTAGTTTTTCATGGTCCTAATACTCTTAAGATCTTTCTCTCTTGAAGGATTTTCGGAACCAGGCGAGAAGAAAATTCCTAAGCAGAAGACCCGAAGACTCGATCGTTCACATCATGAACAGAACAAAGTGGTTGCACACTGACCAGACTTCCACCAGCACACTTCTCCAGAATCTCAAGAAGAGATACTTATAACTTTTCATTTTTACTTGTAAATCTCTTCGAATTTTGTAAAGTTTTCCCAGTTTTCAACATCAATGAAAAACAAGCTGGTGACTTCACTGGGGATTATTTTCTTCAACAACAAGAAGACAGTGCCACAATGCAATAATGAGATCCTTGGGTCTACTAAATGTTGTCCATTCAATTTGACCAAGAGAGATTCGAGCAAATTTTCTCTGAGGTCAGCTTAAGCCCCATCAATATGCACAAGCACAAGAAGATCTCCATGGCTAGATCTTCTCTAGCCACTGATTTGAAGTAAGTCTCTGGTAAGATGAAGAAGGCTATCTACAATCCTAACAGAGACTAAACTAGCTTCGCACCAGCATCTGTATGTTGTGTGCGAAGCTAAATCAGCTTCAAAGGCTATTTGGATCGAAAAATCCACTTCAGCCTCGTGCGAGGCTAAAGGATCTCTTGTTTCAACTTTTACAGAAGCTCACGTACTCTCTGGCTATGAGACTACTTTAGCTCTTTATAGAGCTCAACCTCGCTTCTCCCATGAAGCTAAAGACAAAGCACTCATAAGTGTAATCAGCGAAGCTGCAGTAAGTTTGCTCCCTTTTGCCAAAGCTTTTAGCTGTGAAGTTAGAGCTGAAGCACCCCCTGGTGCTAACAGCGAAACTACTTCGCTTAAAAGAAGAATAGTGCATAATAGTGCTAAAGCACTAAGTGTTCAAATAGCTTCGCCCCACGGCGAAGCTATCTTAGCTTCGCACCTCGCCAGGAAATCAGCCTCCAATGTTAATGTAACCCTCGGTTCCTAATATACGTATGTCAATACTGGTATCTGGTAATGATTTAATCATCCTGGTAGTCGGATTGAGGCAATTTCAACTCAAGATATTATTTCCCATTATTTATAATTTTTTTAGAATTTTGGAATTTTTTTTGGTAATTATTGGAAAAGAATCACAATTTGGGGTCGATCGGTGACATAGGCTGACTGGGTTTTTTAATAACAATCGGGGATGAATTTTCAAAATCTAACTTCATAATAAAGTTCAGGATGACATCTTCTATTTTTTAGAATTCTGAGGATTTTCCTGATTTAATAGAGTTTAATCCAATAAAATAATATTTAAATATTATTCAAAAAGAAAAGAATGAAATTAAAATTAAAATAAAAGTTAAGAAAATTAGAAAACCCGCATGGTGTGTAGGTTTCGAACCCAAGCCCAATGCCATATAAGTTTGATAATCTAACCACCTAGCCACTTTGTCTTTTATTTATAAAAGGGTAGCCTTTTTATTTAAACCTTTCATTCCTTTACCCTTTATTCATTCAAATTAAAGAAAATCAAACTCCTCCATTGCTCCAAGTTTCGAAACCGTGACTCTCTCCCAAGCATCCTAACGCCCAAATCAGCATGCCACCTTGGCTTGTGATTTAGAGTGAGCTCATTTATTATTAAACCATTGGTTACTTCATCTTCTTCTCCACCACACGACCTGCTCCCTCTTCTCCTCCCCGCGTTCTCCACTTCTCCTCCCAACTACACCCACGTCCCCCACGACCTCCACCTGTGTCTCCCCCCCTCTTTCACGTTCCCTCAATCCCTCACATCTCTCACTCACGTTTTCTTTCCCCCCTCTATATAAACCCCAAACCTCCTTCTCCATGCATCACTCCATGGTTTCCCCTCCTTCCTCTCCCTTTGGCTTGCATCACTGTCAGAGCGCCAGCAGCTCCTCAGGCCGAGTTATGGCCATCCACGCTCCGCCGGCAAGCGCGAGGAGACCTACATCCCTTATGGCGAGCTCTATGGGCCATCATCATCCTCCGCGAGCTCCACTGTCGACGGCAGCCCCCTCGGTCGAGTCGAACCCCCGGAGCTCCATCTACCCGCTGGCGAGCGCGAGATCCCGAGCACCACGTCTCTCCATCAGGAGCCCCTCTCTGTAGCCTCCGTGATCTCCGACAGCAGCCAATCCTTTCCGGCGAGCCTCCGTCGTCGTCCGCGAGATCCGCCGTCGACGGCGCGCATGACCCCATGGCGGATCACACACCTTGCGTTGGCGTAGGCACCTTCTCTCCCAAGACTCTAAGGTGCTGGAAGAAGATTCAGACTGAAGGGAAGCGTTCCGGGTAAGTTACTTTGCGTTGTCGTCGATTTTTGTTACTGCTGGCATTTCATCGAACACGTAACATGCACTAGTTTAATCACTATTTCACCATGATAATCTTATTTTAAAATTGTAATAAAAATATATAGGGACACCCAATACATGTCTCATAATTATCATATTTTTTAAATTATTTTAAAAAAAATTTTTAACCAAAAAAAGGGGAAAACTCTCGGCCAGGACCTGACCGAGAGCAGCCAGGCCAGGACCTGGCCGAGCCAGGCCAGGCCAAGACCTGGCCTGGTCTGGCCAGCCCAGCCAGCCCTGGCCCAGGCCAGGTTTGGTCAGGCCAGCCAGCGGGTCTGGCCAACAGACCCGGGTTCGGGTCTGTTTACAGACCCGACCCGACCCCATTTAATTTTAAAAAAAAAAGGAAAGAAAGAAAAAGAAAATAGATAAATAAAAATATGTAGGAAATAAAATGTGTAGAATATTACTATAGCAGGCCCAGACCCAAACCCAACACTGTAGCAAACAAACCCGTTAAGCTTTTTACTTATTTTTAATTATTTTTAGGTTTATTTTAAATTCAGAAAATTCTAGAAAATTCGCAAAAAATTCCAGAAAATTCACAAAAAATCACAAACTAAATTTGAAACTCTGTAAAATTATTTTGATGTAATATTCCTTAGAATAATAGGAAATTAAATATTTTTGTAATTACTATTCAATGATAATACATTTAAAATAAATTTCTAAATAGCACAAAAAAAATATGAAATTCATAGTTCAGTAATATGTTAACATTATACATCAATTTATTATTTTTTATATATTTTATCATGAAAACATTTTTTTTAAATAGTTGCTATAAATTCAGAAATTGAATTATTTGGAAAATTAACCAACTAAAATTATAATAATTAGTAAAAATTACTTTTTAACTTATCACCGAATAAGAATATATCAAGTCTCTAATTAATTCACGCAATATTTAGGCCGCGAATTTTACCCAGAGCCGGTTGCAGTTACGGGAATTCAGACTCCAACGACATCAGGCAAGTGTACACGATTCTCTTCTCGTTGACTTTCGTCTTGATTTTAATTCTGCCTCTTAATTATGAATCATGGTTATCATATTGCATGATCGTTAATACTATCCTGTGATCATATTTACATATCAGCTTTTCTCTTCCGATTATATGATAATTATTCTTGTATTCTTGATATTACTACCTGTACCGTCTCGTGATCATGTTACATTGCCTTACATATTGTATTCTCATCTCGTTCCTGTACCAACTGCATTCAACTTAAAGTTACATGATTTCTTGTATGTGATAGAATGATGTGAAGATCAATGAAATCTACACTGATCATGATAAATATTTTGAGGATAACTGGATAATAATGAAGAAAGATTGATAGTTAAAGATTGAATATTGATTGATATTGTGATCCTGATATTATTGGAAATTAATCAAGGAAATTAACTATTATATTCTGATAATTGTTCGAGGATAACTTATTAGATTTTGGACACATGATCATGACCGTTTTACTTTGACATTTAGATTACATGTCACTGTCATCACTTGCACTACTTTGCATGTATTTGGTATCACTTGCACAACTTTATATTTGTCACTTGATATTGTCACTATCTACATCGTCCCAGATTTTGATACACATTGTGTTCATCATCTAATGCTGTTCATCATCTAATGCTGATATTCTTGATACCGATTCATGCCCTGTAATACTGAGTAACACACTGTTTGCATTTGTATTTAATTAATAAAATTAATCAAGCCGGGGTTATTGGGGGAGACTGTAGCAGGGGAAATCCAGGGAGGTGTGCTTGGAAGGGCGACCCTTATGGGTTTGGATGCCACACGTGATCTTGTTATTTATGCGCGCTCCTGTTATTACATGTTACATGATACCTGAGTACAGTGAACTGTTTCTCCCTGCTATCAGGATCCACTAACGCATCACTTGTTTGATATGCAGTTGTCCTGTGGGATGTGACACAGGATGGTTGCATTAGTTAGGATAATAAAACATGATAGACATATGCACTTGCATCATATCCTGCTTTGTCTTAGTGATCCATTTCCTGACACGTATTTGTAGGTTCACCTAGAGGGGGGTGAATAGGTGATGGCTAATCTAATGGTCACTTAATGCCAAATAATGCGGAAGTATAAACTATTATGACCTAAACTAAATTCTTACACTAAACACCACGTATAACACAAGAGTGTTGCCGAATTCCCCGTGAAGGGCTCTGGACAACCTCCTCTAGATTTCCCTTGAATGGGTTGAGGTGCCGCGTTGGCTCTCTTGGTTGAATACAAGTGTTAGCAAACAATCCCAAGCAAGTATATCAATTATGCACACAATATATCAAGCATGTAAAGATAAGACAAGTAATAGCATGCAAGATATAAACAAGAGACAAAGAGAGAGAGAGAGTGAGCAATCGCAAACACAAGGATTTGTTTCGAGGTTCGAGCACACTTGCTCTACATCCCCGCCTTCGACACACGAAGGATTTCCACTATAATCGATCCCAATGGATCACCCGGTGCCGCAACACCTACAACTCTCGGACTCCCTAGTCCGTACACACCGCAAGCCCACCGGCTCGCCGAGGCCGTACCTCAAACAAAGAGTTCGCACCCGAACCCGAAACACCGAGTCCACACTAGGACCTGAAATAATGCGAATACAACCGTCCGCCTCCTCAAAGGAACAAAGTAGAACTTTGGTGATCACAACTCTTGATCACCTAAAATCCTCTCACAATAACACTCCCTATAGGGTAGATATAGCAATGGATAGCTCAAGTGTTGTGTGAGAAAAGAAGGATGAGAATGGTGGAGGAAAACTCAAAGAATCTCTTTTAACACTCTTGATAAAAAAAACTCCCCTTTTGATTGGAAGAATTAGCTCTCAAATTTGTGGAGAAAAACCTCTGAAAAGAGTAGGAAAAACTGGCTCTAAAACTTCTCCAAAATCTTGGTGAAAACAATGGCCAAAACCCCAATTTATAGGCTAAGAAAACTAGCCATTGGGGTTCTGTCAGGCCTGATGGTCGACCGTCCGGTCGACCGCCAACGGTCAAAAATCCGACCGTTCGAGCGTCCGGTCGACCGCCCGGTCGACCGAAAAGAACAGAGAGCACTGCTCTCAGTTCCGGTCGACTGTGTCGGTCGACCGGCCATCTGCCAGGTCAAGGCGTGCACGTCGTGTACGTCGATCGACCGAGCCAGTCGACCGACTTCAGCCCTAGTCGACTTGGTAGTTCGACTAGTCGACTTGGCTGAAGCCTGGAACAGAAAATCTGGGATTAAAACTTGGTCTTTTGGCTCACATAAAAATCCCATAAAATACATAAAAATCTACAAAAATAGTTTTACCAATATACTTTGATAAACAAACATGCTTCCAAAAAATCAAGGCATGTTATAAAAGATTTGGACTATTTTTGTAAGTTGAAAATATTGGCTCAATTGAAAACTTGTATTTTTCTAAAACTTGTTTTCCAAACTTCTTCATGATACAAAAACAAGATATTTTGAATTCATTAAAGCATAGTGTGTATGGATATGATCCACTACACAATTAAGATGAAATATCTATATTTTTGGCATTAAGCTCTAAATATGGTTTTGGTTTAAAACATGTATATAAGAAAACACCAAAAATCAAAATGTATTTTTCCAAAATGAAAGTCTTTTGTAAAAACAAAACTATCAAGAGTGTGTGTGTGATAATATACTTGAGCAATCCACCAACTATTCTATCCTTTACATTTTAACTAAAAACAAAAGACTTATACCTAGACACAAGTCTTCATCTTCTTGAAGTCTTCACTTGAAGCCTTCTCAACTTCTAGACTTGGTCCAAATACGATCCAACGAGCTCAACTCTTGATGTGGTCTTGATGCATAGGCTCGTGAATCAATCGGTGCTAGCTCCAAAACTTGACTTTACATCCTTTGTTGAAGCTCCACACCTACTAAGATCTTGATAACAAATCTGTCACTAATTAAACACAAGATCATTAGTACTATAACTACATGAGTTGATCATCATCAAAACTAGAGTGATAGGCCTTTGGGCCAACAATCTCCCCTTTTGATGATGACAAAACTCATGAAGTTATATATGCATGGATTAAAGTAAAGCTTCAAAGAAGCTGATCGGGGCGGAACTAGCACTCAAAAGTGTGTTTTATGTAAAGTCAATGAAAAGCTCGAATGTGCTAATGTACCCTCGATACTTCCGTTATAGCATTGGCTCAACGGGTCGTATCCACAGGGAAGGGAGGCGATAGAAGCATTGACAGTTTCTATTCCCGTTATTTGTTAACAATTCTTCTTTGTTGAAAGAATTAAAAAGAAAGTGAAAAGAAAAGAAAAGGAATCCAGAATGTGGTAGGTGAGGAGAGCGATGAAAACGGCGATGTAAAAACAAAATAGAAGTGGTTTGGAAAATGAATGAAAGAAAATGGAACAAAGGTAAACTAAGAAGGCGATGAAAACAACGAAGAAAATGATAGAAAGAATTTTGGAAAACGATTTCTAAAACAAGATAAAAGAAAACTCATGGCTACTAACTATTAAATGCTCCACTAACAATGCTAACCTCTTCGAGATAGTTGCCTCACATTTTGATCCTTGGCCATCACAATCCTTGGCTCCAAGAGACGGTACAAAGCATGGCTCATGGATGGTTCATCACATTCAAAACATTGCATCAAGAACAAGCTAATACAAGCATCACTCATTACACTACTAGCATGAAATAAAAGAGCATGAAATAAAAGAGAGTTAGCTTGGTTAGCAAGTTAGCAAGTTAGATGTTAGAACCCATCATCTTTGGCCATCAATGGCTCTTGCAAGAACAAGGCCTTGTAGAGGCAACCCGATTCATGTGGATTATCAAGTAAGTGGTTAGATGGTTAGTGGTTAGTAGTTAGATTGCCATGAGAAGAAAAGTTAGCAAGAAATCATGTAGAAGGTGAAGGAGATTACATTGGAAGAGAAAGGAGGCATCTTTACATAGAGTGTCACTCTCTATTACATCAATCCCTTGCTTTCTCTCTCTAGAAATCACTCTGCCCTACTACAATGATCTAAGAAAAAGAAATGAAAAATACAAGAAATGAAGAACACTCACCTACACTACACTAAAATCTGGACCTACTCCTAAAAACGAAGACTGCCTTCGGTTTGGGCCATTGCAGGGGTATTTATAGGCCTCAGAAGCATCCAGAAGACGAGACGGGGCCACGCGTCAAAAATTAACGCGTGGCTCCACTGGAATGCCGCGGATCCGCGGCAATTCCAGAGAGTTGGGTCTCTGGATTTCGTCAGGCGCTCCCTCTGGCTGTGAGAATTGTCAGGGTATATCCCGTTTCTGGTATTTGCACCTGAATATTCGTCTGACAAGCGCAGGAGTTTAGGTTCAATGCATCTTCTAGAGAATCCTTTGCTTGGCCTCCAAGTTATGCGGGATTAATTACCCTTAATTGGGTCTAATTAAGCTCTTATTCCATCTTTGCCCTTGGACTTTAGATCTACCTGCAATTAAGACCAAAACACGATTTAGACGACTATTTATTCTTAAAACTGTGAGAGAATGCGACATAATAATGCAGAATTATAGACTAATCACAGCCCCACACTTATTCTTTTGCTCGTCCCGAGCAAAACAAGAAAAGAAAAAACTATACTACAAGGGTTATTACACCACTTTCGCAGGTGACGCGATTGCACTGAGCATGTGCAACAAGCCGTTAAACCTCTAGGTTACCCTAGAGGAGGAGTGTTGTCTCCTGAGGGTTTTCAGCGGATTGCACCCACAAAATCCATAAAGAAAGAAGACAAATGTTAGTATTTTAAAAATGCATTTTGAAAAGAGAGACAAGTTTTCAAAATATTTTTGCAAAAATATAAGTGATCTAAGGTCATAAGTCCACCACAAATCATTCTTTCTTAAACTTAGTCTCCATGCAAGATCTTGTCTTCAATTAAGGTAAGAATTCAAAATTGGATTGAATAATTTATCTTTCATAAAACCTAGATAATATGCACTTTGTGATAGTAAAAATTTCTGGGATTACAACTCTAACCATCAAGCCATTTATTTATATATATTTATATTCTTTTCTTTTTTCTTTTTTTCTTTTTTTTCTTCTTCTTTTTCTTCCCTTAGTTTTCTTAGGCTTTCTAGTTCACCCATGTAGCGAGCCTATAACCGATGACTCCCAAACCAGACGGTCTTAGGGCACCAGATGAGAAAATATCCCTCGGGTTAAAGGACTCGAGTAAACAAGGCCACAAAACTAAGGGGGATTATTTGTTCTTTTGACCACCGTTAGGAGTGAATAATCATGCTTCTTGAGGCATAATTATCCAGCTTAATAAGTGATGTTCTATTTATATATATATATTTTCTTTTTATTTACTTTATGGCATTTTAGGTCTTTGTTTCTATCCCAAAAATTGTGTAAGTGCGATGTGCATACTATCTAAGGCAAAAAATTCAAGATAAAATTATCTCCCCAATTTATCTTACTTAGCCTATAATTTTAAACAAGATCCATTATTTCGACTAGGTTTAAGATGTCATAATTAAGGCTTTCTTAATTTCTAAGATCATCTTAATTTTCTTAAAATAGATCAAAACTTTGTCTCTTATTTCAAAAAGTTTTTAAAGAAAGAGAAAATTCCTATACAAAAGGGAAGATTTCTAAAAGAAGTGTAAAAGAAAGAAAATCTAAAAAACTCTAAGTTAGTAAACCCTCCCCCACACTTATCTCATGCATTGTCCTCAATGCATTGTGATGTATGTATGCATGAAACAAATAGAGAGGGAAGGAAAAAAAATTACCTCAAGGTGGTGGTTCCGGTGGCGGCCTGATTGGTCCACGAAAGGCGGCCCAATCTTTCTTGCGTGGAGTCCTGAGGAACCCAACAGAAACCTCCATGATACAACCCACTAGAAAGATGTACGCATGTGTGATTTTTATAAAAAATTTACCCCATCTAATTTCTAAATTTGCAAAATAATTTCAGAGTCAAAATTTTCAAAGCCCTTGTCCCAGAATGGAATGATTGATTTGGACTCAGGAAGCACAGGAACTAATATCGACTCAGGAAAAAGACTTAACTCAAGTAGAGGTTCGAGAGTCGAGATTGGTTCAGGAAGTGGGTCCAAATCAAGAAGACGAAACTCAGGTCCACATTCATTTCCCCATGATGGAATGTGACTTTCTATGAGTGGGGATTCAAGTTCAGGAATGACAGGTATGGGAATCAAAACTGACTCTAAAATGTTGCTTAAATTGGGTAACAACACAGGAGTCAATAATGATTCAGGAATTTGAACTGGATCACAAATTTGAGAATCAAAGTCACATTCCACATTGAGTTCAATTCCACAAAAATGAGAACTTGCCAATTTATCAATGGGTCTTTCAAAAGTATGAAATTGGTCAAGTTCAATATGATCATCATAAGAGATTGGTGATTCAATTTCACAATGAATAGGCACTGGATCCAATACAGACTCGGGAAAAGGAGTGAAATCAGCTGAAGATACCGGAGTCATAATTGAATCAGGAAGTAGAATTGAATCACTGTTTTGAGGTTCATGATCATATTCATGCTCAAGTTCAATTTCAGGAAAAGGATAACTTGCCAAAATGTCAATGGGATTTGAAGTTTGGACAAGTTCAGGTGGGTGTGCTGAAATTGAATCTTGATATCCAAAATGACAAGAGTCTTGGGTCATATCAATAGAGTTTGGCATAGCTGAATTAGTCAAAGGTTGATAGGATAGAGTTCCCTCATTCCTAAGAATGTTAACCAATTGACTCAATTGTTCTTCCACTCTATTGACAGACTCGGCATGTGATTTTTGATATTGTAATAAAGACTCCTGCAAGATATCCATACTCCTATCTAGACTTGATGTATCTCCAAGTGGTTGCTCTAGAATGGGAGTATAAGAATCTTGGTTTTGGAAATTTTGTGAAGAATGTGAGTCAAAAATGTGTTGAGATTGAAACTTGGACTCACACAAGAGTTCTTTACTCGTTTCCAAGGCAAATGGTTGTTCATTATGAAGAGGTGGAACTGAGTGAGACTCTTGAAAATACAGTGGAATTGGAGAGGCTAATGTTTCTTGGAGTTATTGCTCGGCCCTTTGTAGATTGGCTTCTAAACTCTTTAGTAACTCAGATTTTTCTTTAATGGGAGGTGCAGAAAAAGGAGTATAAGAAGCGAAATCGGGGTATGAATATTGTGCAAATTGTGGACTAGGTGGATATGGTGGACAAGGAGGTTGAAAATTTGACTCGGGGGACTTGAATCCCCATTGACTCTGTGACGAGTTGAAATTATTTTGGAATATAGTCATAAGAATGTGGGTATGGGTTGTATTGATTCGGATAAGGCCAACCCGGTGTATGTGGTTGGTGCATATTGTAAAACGCCGGGTTGGAATTATCCGAATAGAATGGAGTCGGTGTGAAATATGGATTCATGTTCGGATTGAAAGAATTATTTTTGTTGAATGCCATTTCACAAACAATCACAAACAAAAAGAATCAAACAACAAAAAGAAAACAAAAAAATCAAAACCAAGCCTATAGAAGGGTTGACCTAGACCTAGATGAAATGTCCCTAGGGGCCAACGTCTATTCAAATTTTATTAGGGCTTGGGTTGTGTGAGTGGGGAGATGATTTTTGGGCCAAGGAAGGGTAATAAAATCCCCACCTTATCTTGTTTGGGTTTTGCCCTTAAGTTCAATTCGTGCAAGTGTGCAATATAGACAAGAATATAACACAAAGCGATAAATCACCCACGTGTTTGTCCTATGCTATATGCAATGCCATATGTACATCTCCATCCAGATCACAACAACAGAACAAAATACAGTATATTGGATTTGAATTGACACGTGCCTAAATGCAAATGTCTAAACCGTTTTAAAAGCATCAAAAAACCGTATTTTAGTTCTTTTATTTATATGGTGTGTAGGCAATCACAGCAAAAAGATAGCAGCACAGATCAACTAGCTATTACAAGATACACATCCCAGAACAAACAAGATACAACATTATTGCACAATGGCCGCGTTTGCGCGGCAGATGTCGCGATTTCGTGGCGTTTGTTTAGAAACTGGGGGCCTGCTTTCAAGAGCAAGGAGATGCAAAGCTAGATTATGTTCTGCAATATTAAGCACCTGTAAATATTGCCCTGCACACCAAAACAGAGAAGGCAAGGTTAACAAAAACGTGAAATCAAAACCATTCCCTTTCCCGGCAACGGTGCAAAAATTTGATCGGGGCGGAACTAGCACTCAAAAGTGTGTTTTATGTAAAGTCAATGAAAAGCTCAAATGTGCTAATGTACCATCGATACTTCCGTTATAGCATTGGCTCAACGGGTCGTATCCACAGGGAAGGGAGGCGATAGAAGCATTGACAGTTTCTATTCCCGTTATTTGTTAACAATTCTTCTTTGTTGAAAGAATTAAAAAGAAAGTGAAAAGAAAAGAAAAGGAATCCAGAATGCGGTAGGTGAGGAGAGCGATGAAAACGGCAATGTAAAAACAAAATAGAAGTGGTTTGGAAAATGAATGAAAAGAAGATGGAACAAAGGTAAACTAAGAAGGCGATGAAAACAACGAAGAAAATGATAGAAAGAATTTTGGAAAACGATTTCTAAAACAAGATAAAAGAAAACTCATGGCTACTAACTATTAAATGCTCCACTAACCATGCTAACCTCTTCGAGATAGTTGCCTCACATTTTGATCCTTGGCCATCACAATCCTTGGCTCCAAGAGACGGTACAAAGCATGGCTCATGGATGGTTCATCACATTCAAAACATTGCATCAAGAACAAGATAATACAAGCATCACTCATTACACTACTAGCATGAAATAAAAGAGAGTTAGCTTGGTTAGCAAGTTAGCAAGTTAGCAAGTTAGATGTTAGAACCCATCATCTTTGGCCATCAATGGCTCTTGCAAGAACAAGGCCTTGTAGAGGCAACCCGATTCATGTGGATTATCAAGTAAGTGGCTAGATGGTTAGTGGTTAGTAGTTAGATTGCCATGAGAAGAAAAGTTAGAAAGAAATCATGTAGAAGGTGAAGGAGATTACATTGGAAGAGAAAGGAGGCATCTTTACATAGAGTGTCACTCTCTATTACATCAATCCCTTGCTTTCTCTCTCTAGAAATCACTCAGCCCTACTACAATGATCTAAGAAAAAGAAATGAAAAATACAAGAAATGAAGAACACTCACCTACACTACACTAAAATCTGGACCTACTCCTAAAAACGAAGACTGCCTTCGGTTTGGGCCATTGCAGGGGTATTTATAGGCCTCAGAAGCATCCAGAAGACGAGACGGGGCCACGCGTCAAAAATCGACGCGTGGCTCCACTGGAATGCCGCGTATCCGCAAGGATTGCCGCGGATCCGCGGCAATTCCAGAGAGTTGGGTCTCTGGATTTCGTCAGGCGCTCTCTCTGGCTGCGAGAATTGTCAGGGTATATCCTGTTTCTGGTATTTGCACCCGAATATTCGTCTGACAAGCGCAAGAGTCTAGGTTCAATGCATCTTCTAGAGAATCCTTTGCTTGGCCTCCAAGTAATGCGGGATTAATTACCCTTAATTGGGTCTAATTAAGCTCTTATTCCATCTTTGCCCTTGGACTTTAGATCTACCTGCAATTAAGACCAAAACACGATTTAGACGACTATTTATTCTTAAAACTGTGAGAGAATGCGACATAATAATGCAGAATTGTAGACTAATCAGAAGCTCCCCTTAACTCATGCATACCACATAAACAAATAAATATGCAATGAGGCACATAAACATGTATGCAAATGTAGGAGTAAACATGCTAATCAAGCATAAAACAAAATCACAAAATCTTTTTCTCCTATTTGCAAAACAAAACATATATGCATAAACATAAATTCTTTTACCAAAAGCATGCATATATCTCAAATACTTCTCCCCCTTTTTGTCAATCATCAACAAAGGGGTTAAAGTAAAAACAAAATCATCAAATTTTTCTCCCCCTTTTTGTCATAAACAAAGAAACCAATAAAGGGGTCAAATCAAACATATCAATAAAAGGTTATATGCGATATACATTCATGAAGAAGAAGACGGTTAAGTAACTTTCCTACACATATACATTACATGAAAGAGGGATGGCAAGCCCTAATTCACATAACATATAATATGTAATGCATATGAGGAGATGTGAAGCTCCCCCTACACACGTGTACCACATAAAGAAGAGTTTGTCAAGCTCCTCAATATACAATACACTCAACATGAATCTATATGTAGAAGAGATGTTAAGCTCTCCTTGCATATAGGCAATACAAATAAAAAATTTTGAGTTTTCTTATAAAACAAAATTTTGAATTTTCTTAATAAAACAAATTTTGAATTTTGATATCAATTTTGAAAATGATCAATTGTAAAATAGTGATCAATAGTAAAGTAATGATCAACCATATTGATACCAAATTAAAAACAAATGCATAAGCTTGAAAAATAAGAATTGAATTAAGCTTAGCATAAACCAACTTTGTGCTTTAAAAATGTAAATCAATTTTAGCTCAAGCACAAAACAAATCATATATATGTATGAAAAATGAGTATACCAATTAAACTTGATACATACATATATAAGAAAACAAAATATGAGTATATACAAAAATAGAGTCAAATTGATACCAATTGAAAATTAAGCTTAAGTGTATATATCATATAATCTACCACATGAAGAACTCGAACTAGTTAAATGAAAATGTTTGAAAACTAGTACGGAATCCTTCAATCAAGGAATAAAATAAAAATGGCAATAAAGCTTAATATTTCTTTAAATGAGACAATATGAAGATCATCATAAATTTTGAAAACATAAAAATCACCAAAAATTTTTTTATTTATTAAAAAAATATATTCCAAGGTATATGTATGTTTTGACAACACAAGAAGTATACATACATATCCCTAAACACAGTTGAGTCCATATATATAGTTTTGTATGAAAGGCAAATGACTCAAGAGGTATACATGTATATCTTAAAGTTTGGCAAAATAAACATATACATGAAATGAAAGCACATGATCATAACACAAATCCAAAATGAGAATACAAGTTTAAAAATGTAAGGATCATCAAGACTAGGCTATACTAGCACACCTAATGGGCACAAATAAGCAATCAAACCCAACCATATATAGATTTATTTGTGACCCATAATATGTACAAGTATAAATCCTAGTGTGACAAAAACTAACATTTAAACTAATATTCAATTCATGAAGCATCAAATCTTGAGAATACAAAAGAATTTATCCAATGGATTAAAAATAAGATCATGTGAATAACTTATAAACTAATTAAAGAATAAATAACAAGTATAAAATAGTTTTTGAACAACTAGTTAAAGATCCTTCAAATACATCAAATCATATGTTTTTCATAAAACATAACTAAGTACATAAAGATTTAATCACTCATGGTCTATAAAGCTCAAAATGATCATGAAACTAAGTCATGAAATAATAAATGAAGATGTGAGTGTTAAAAGATCATGTAAATAGCATTTTTATGAAAATAGTCATTTAAGCTCAAAAAAATCATAAGTCACATTAAAAAATCATTTTTCATTAAAACACTAATCTTCATGGTATATGTATGATTTATCCAAAACTAACAATACACATACATATCCCAAACATAAAAGAGTCTATCAAATGTATTTGCATGAAGGCAAGAGACTCACGGGTATACATGTATATTTATTAGATTTGAATTAATAATACATATACATGAAGTAAAGCATAAAAATTGACAAAGCATGTATAAATGAGAATCATCAAAATTAGTCTATACATATGCGTATAGTGGGTACAAATGAGCATGAAGTGCAATCATATATAAAACAAATGTAGCTCACTATTTGTACATGTATAATACAAGTTTTGATAAAAACTACATCTAAGCATGTTTTTACCACATGAAGCACAAAACAAATGAAAACATGAACATGCTCAAATGATCATCAATTGAAAGAAGCATGTAAATAAATTAGGAGTTTAGAGATAGTTACTAACCATACTTCAAAGCTCCGAACATGGTGGTCATCCCACCAAAATTTCCTTGATAGCGGTGCTCCAAATATGTGTCCTTTTAGTTCAAGTGCACCCACCATCAAGGCACCATTTCTCTCACGTCGTGTGAGAGCCCTCACCTACATCAAATACACAACGTGGGGGTTTTGGTACCCATATTTTCTTGGGTCCTTTGGGGTTAGTCTTGTAAGGAACCCAAAAATTTTTATTATTAGCAAAATTAAAATGATGCAACTTGTCATAACAAAATTTTGCTAAATGGCTTTTGCGGCCACAATGTATACATTTGTACACCTTAGGATGCTTATGTGAATGTGTATGATCGTGACGTGCAACATAAGCAAATGCATGATGATGTTGTGCATGAATGTGTGGAGTTTGTTTCTTTGAAAACAAGGACTCCAATCTAGTATGGTTAAATGCACAAGAGTTCAAAGTTGAACTCAAACAATCCATTTTATTTTTCAAATCTTTAATCTCATTAGTGGTGGCATGTAAAGCATGATGAGATAAAGAATCATTTTTCTTTTTCTTTTTAGAAACAAAATCTTTTTCTTTTTCACAAAATTTTCTTTTTAAAGACTTATTTTCTTGAAAAACAACTTCCTTTTGTTTTTCCACCAAATCAATTTTATTTTTCAAAGTATTGTTTCCTTTACACAAATCATTCAATTTTGAAAATAAGGAAACATTCTTATTTTTCAAATCTCCTTTTCTTTTTCTAAGCATGCAATCTTGTTTCTAAATGAATCTTGTTCTATATGCATGCAATCAAATTTCTTTTTCAAATTTTTATTTTCTTCCTTAATCATGTCATATTTTTCAAGCAATAATTGACAAAATGTAGAAAGCTCTTCATATGACATGTCATTATCTTCATCTACCTCGGATTCGGTAGTTACCTCAAGGGGGTCATCCCCTTGGACCATATAGCACTTGTTGGAGGTGCCGCTTCCAACATCCGAATCGCTCCCGGCATAATATAGATCCTTTTCGCCAAGGGAGGTTAGGGTATTCCATACTACAAAAGCCGAATCAAAGTTAGAAACTCTAGATAAATAAACATCATCTAGGGTAGACTTTAAAGCATTAAGGGCTTTTGCATTAGCCTCAACATTCTTACCATATAAACAATAATCATTATTAGTGATGGCAAGATAAACATGATAACCTAGGGCTTTGAGGTACAAGGACATCTTAACCTTCCAAAATTGGATGTTAAGAATGTCAAATGTGGGTGGTGACATGAAATCCATGGTGTGTGTACAAAATATTGTGATTAGCCTAAAAATGAGGATCTATAACTCTAGGTTGTTAGACCCAAATCAGAGTACCAAGCTCTGATACCAATTGTAGGTTCACCTAGAGGGGGGTGAATAGGTGATGGCTAATCTAATGGTCACTTAATGCCAAATAATGCGGAAGTATAAACTATTATGACCTAAACTAAACTCTTACACTAAACACCACGTATAACACAAGAGTGTTGCCGAATTTCCCGTGAAGGGCTCTGGACAAACTCCTCTAGATTCCCCTTGAATGGGTTGAGGTGCCGCGTTGGCTCTCTTGGTTGAATACAAGTGTTAGCAAACAATCCCGAGCAAGTATATCAATTATGCACACAATATATCAAGCATGTAAAGATAAGACAAGTAATAGCATGCAAGATATAAACAAGAGACAAAGAGAGAGAGTGAGCAATCGCAAACACAAGGATTTGTTTCGAGGTTCGAGCACACTTGCTCTACATCCCTACCTTCGACACACGAAGGATTTCCATTATAATCGATCCCAATGGATCACCCGGTGCCGCAACACCTACAACTCTCGGACTCCCTAGTCCGTACACACTGCAAGCCCACCGGCTCGCCGAGGCCGCACCTCAAACAAAGAGTTCGCACCCGAACCCGAAACACCGAGTCCACACTAGGACCCAAAACAATGCGAACACAACCGTCCGCCTCCTCAAAGGAACAAAGTAGAACTTTGGTGATCACAACTCTTGATCACCTAAAATCATCTCACAATAACACTCCCTATAGGGTAGATATAGCAATGGATAGCTCAAGTGTTGTGTGAGAAAACAAGGATGAGAATGGTGGAGGAAAACTCAAAGAATCTCTTTTAACACTCTTGATAAAAAAAACTCCCTTTTGATTGGAAGAATTAACTCTCAAATTTGTGGAGAAACACCTCTGAAAAGAGTAGGAAAAACTGGCTCTAAAACTTCTCCAAAATCTTGGTGAAAACAATGACCAAACCCCCAAATTTATAGGCTAAGAAAAACTAGCCGTTGGGGTTCTGTCAGGCCTGACGGTCGACCGTCCGGTCGACCGCCAACGGTCAAAAATCCGACCGTTGGAGCCTCCGGTCGACCGCCCGGTCGACCGAAAAGAACAGAGAGCACTGCTCTCAGTTCCGGTCGACTGTGTCGGTCGACCGGCCATCTGCCAGGTCAAGGCGTGCACGTCGTGCACGTCGGTCGACCGAGCCGGTCGACCGACTTCAGCCCTAGTCGACTTGGCAGTTTGACTAGTCGACTTGGCTGAAGCCTGGAACAGAAAATCTGGGATTAAAACTTGGTCTTTTGGCTCACATAAAAATCCCATAAAATACATAAAAATCTACAAAAATAGTTTACCAATATACTTTGATAAACAAACATGCTTGCATAAAATCAAGGCATGTTATAAAAGATTTGGACTATTTTTGTAAGTTGGAAATATTGGCTCAATTGAAAACTTGTATTTTTCAAAAATTTGTTTTCCAAACTTCTTCATGATACAAAAATAAGATATTTTGAATTCATTAAAGCATAGTGTGTATGGATATGATTCACTACACAATTAAGATGAAATATCTATGTTTTTGGCATTAAGCTCTAAATATGGTTTTGGTTTAAAACATGTATATAAGAAAACACCAAAAACCAAAATGTATTTTTCCAAAATGAAAGTCTTTGTAAAAACAAAACAATCAAGAGTGTGTGTGTGATAATATACTTGAGCAATCAACAACTATTCTATCCTTTACATTTTAACTAAAAACAAAAGACTTATACCTAGACACAAGTCTTCATCTTCCTGAAGTCTTCACTTGAAGCCTTCTCAACTTCTAGACTTGGTCCAAACACGATCCAACGAGCTCAACTCTTAATGTGGTCTTGGCGCATAGGCTCGTGAATCAACCGGTGCTAGCTCCAAAACTTGACTTTACATCCTTTGTTGAAGCTCCACACCTACTAAGATCTTGATAACAAATCTGTCACTAATTAAATACAAGATCAATAGTACTATAACTACATGAGTTGATCATCATCAAAAATAGAGTGATGGGCCTTGGGCCAACAGTATTTTCAAGATACCGATATTTGAGACTCATGTGACATGCATTATCTTGACTACATGACATTCCTGGACCTACCATGATGTTTTATCTTGTGATCTCGAGTTCTTGTGATCTTGTGATTATGTTACACGACAGTTACTTGTCCAGGACATCTCATGTTCATTATATATATGTCACACCCTGCATGCACAGCTTTATTGTACATGATCTATCATCTCGATTATTCCTGTTACTGTTATTACTTTCAGTTCTCGATACTGCCAAACATATTATGCTTATGTCCTACTTATTGTTACTACATTTTCATATTCTCTCCTTCCTGTTTCGTGTATTCTTGCTAGTCCGCTTCTGACGGACCTTTATATTATTTTTCAGTATTTAGATCAGGAAACTGGTATAGAGAGTTGTTCGTAGATCATATTCTAGTTTCGCTGTTCTCCAGTGAGTTCAGTTTTCTTCTTGACTTTTTTTATTCAGATATAGTGAATGATATTGTTTATGATTCAGTTTCTCATATATGTGATTTTATCCCAGTGCTTGGTTGTATGTGCATATATGTGTGCTATCCTGCTTGTTATTGACAGCTTAAGGTACTCATGGAAGAGATTTCATACTTCGTGAGTATCTGCTGGCCATCGTCACGTACCTGTATTTCGTATTTTGGGAAGCGGGGCGTGACATGATTTTGTTGGTATCAGAGCCAGGTTAGTTATATGCCATATATGCAATCAGGCCACATATATGATAATCATCCACGAAATTATCTGAGTAAACAGTCATTGACTCCCCTCTTTGACTCCATACTTGTACAATCGATCCCCGAAAATCTTTGAACCATCACCTTGATATGACTCTTCCATCCATGTAGTCTTCATACCTAGTCTGTCCCGCTTGATCATGTCTGGTTAGATTATTCTTGATTTAGATTGAGGATAGATGTATTGAGGACTTGACCTGATTATTTGGACGAAGAAGAATAATTGAGAGGATCTTTGTCGAATTATCTGGCAGTTAATTTTATGAGAAATTTTAGATCTGAAACTTTTTGAGATACATGTCTACAAGGAAATCATAGTGAGAGGTAAGACTTAAGATAATAATCATGCCTTGATTAAATAAAGATCAAATCACGTCCATACATATTGGATTTAGTGCATGGATCTTGGAGTGATAATCAGATCAATAAATGGAACTATTGCCTTGGACAAAATATGACTATACCTTGGATCAGATTGCTTGAATTAGTTCTAAGTTTAGGATCTTAAAGTTTTCAGATCTAAGTAATATTTTAAGAATATCTATCATAGTTTGAGATTTTGAGTTAATCCTATGACTCTTAAGAACATTGTAATTGGAATACCTTGATAATTTTGTGATCTTCTATTTGAGAATCATAGATGAAAGGAGGAAATAGATATATCTGAATTCTTATGAAGATTAATGAATTTTAAACTCAACTTTATAATTATCAATTGTTATTGCCACTGGTTGCATTATATTCATTATCTGTCACTGATGATTTTTCAATAGTGACAGTGGGATCTGAGATTTGTGTTACTATGATACTGATGACCTTAAGAATTTGATCTATAAATGGTGGGAGTAATCTTATCAGATGAATATGACTATAGTGGATCAGGAGACCAAAGTTATATGATCGATTATGAACTCTTGAAAGTCAATTCGATCCCTGGACTTATGGTGATGAATATGCTAGATCATGACTCATGGTTGACTTGGTATTGGGTTATATCATATTGACATAACTATGAATCTGGGATAACCCTATCTCTTGCAGATGCAGCTTCGATTCATATGTCGATGTCTGGCCGAATTTCGAGGACGAAATTTTTTTATAAGGTGGGTAGGATTTAACCCTCGGTTCCTAATATACGTATGTCAATACTGGTATCTGGTAATGATTTAATCATCCTGATAGTCGGATTGAGGCAATTTCAACTCAAGATATTATTTCCCATTATTTATAATTTTTTAGAATTTTGGAATTTTTTGGAAATTATTGGAAAAGAATCTCAATTTGGGGTCAATCGGTGACATAGGCTGATTGGGATTTTTAATTAACAATCGGGGATGAATTTTGGAAATCTGACTTCATAACAATGTTCAGGATGACATTTTCTATTTTTTAGAATTTTTGAGGATTTTCCTGAATTAATAGAGTTTAATCCAATAAAATAATATTTAAATATTATTCAAAAAGAAAAGAATGAAATTAAAATTAAAATAAAAGTAAAGGAAATTAGAAAATCGGCATGGTGTGTAGCAGGTTTCGAACCAAGCCCAATGCCATATAAGTTTAATAATCTAACCACCTGGCCACTTTGTCTTCTATTATAAAAGGGTAGCCTTTTTATTTAAACCTTTCATTCCTTTACCCTTTATTCATTCAAATTAAAGAAACCAAACTCCTCCATTGCTCCAAGTTTCGAAACCTGACTCTCTCCCAAGCATCCTAACGCCCAGACCAGCATGCCACTTTTGCTTGTGATTTAGAGTGAGCTCATTATTATTAAACCATCGGTTACTTCATCTTCTTCTCCACCACACGACCTGCTCCCTCTTCTTCTCCCCGCGTTCTCCACTTCTCCTCCCAACTACACCACGTCCCCCACGACCTCCACCTGTGTCTCCCCCCCTCTTTCACGTTCCCTCAATCCCTCACATCTCTCACTAACGTTTTCTTTCCCCCCTCTATATAAACCCCAAACCTCCTTCTCCATGCATCACTCCATGGTTTCCCCTCCTTCCTCTCCTTTGGCTTGCACCACTGTCAGAGCGCCAGCAGCTCCTCAGGCCGAGTTATGGCCATCCACGCTCCGCCGGCAAGCGCGAGGAGACCTACATCCCTTATGGCGAGCTCCATGGGCCATCATCATCCTCTGCGAGCTCCACTGTCGACGGCAGCCCCCTCGGTCGAGTCGAACCCCCGGAGCTCCATCTCCCCGCTGGCGAGCTCGAGATCCCGAGCACCACGTCTCTCCATCAAGAGCCCCTCTCTGTAGCCTCCGTGATCTCCGACAGCAGCCGATCCTTTCCGGCGAGCCTCCGTCGTCGTCCGCGAGATCCGCCGTCGACGGCCGCACATGACCCAATGGCGGATCACACACCTTGCGTTGGCATAGGCACCTTCTCTCCCAAGACTCTAAGGTGCTGGAAGAAGATTCAGACTGAAGGGAAGCGTTCCGGGTAAGTTACTTTGCGTTGTCGTCGATTTTTGTTATTGCTGGCATTTCATCGAACACGTAACATGCACTAGTTTAATCACTATTTCACCATGATAATCTTATTTTAAAATTGTAATAAAAATATATAGGGACACCCAATACATGTCTCATAATTATCATATTTTTAAAATTATTTTAAAATTTATTTTAACCAAAAAAGGGGAAAACTCTCGGCCAGGACCTGACCGAGAGCAGCCAGGCCAGGACCTGGCCGAGCCAAGCCAGGCCAAGACCTGGCCTGGTCTGGCCAGCCCAGCCAGACCTGGCCCAGGCCAGGTCTGGTCAGGCCAACTAGCGGGTCTGGCCAATACACCGGGTTCGGGTCTGTTTACAGACCGACCCGACCCCATTTAATTAAAAAAAAGGAAAGAAAGAAAAAGAAAAATAGATAAAAAATATGTAGAAAATAAAATGCGTAGAATATTACTGTAGCAGGCCCAGACCCAAACCAACACTGTAGCAAACAAACCCGTTAAGCTTTTTATTTATTTTTAATTATTTTTAGGTTTATTTTAAATTCAAAAAATTCTAGAAAATTCGCAGAAAATTCCAGAAAATTCACAAAAATCACAAACTAAATTTGAAACTCTGTAAAATTATTTTGATGTAATATTACTTAGAATAACATGAAATTACATATTTTTGTAATTACTATTCAATGATAATTTATTTAAAATAAATTTCTAAATAGCACAAAAAAATATGAAATTCATAGTTCAGTAATATGTAAACATTATACATCAATTTATTATTTTATGTATATAGTTTATCATGAAAACATTTTTTTAAATAGTTGCAATAAATTCAGAAATTGAATTATTTGGAAAATTAACCAACTAAAATTATAATAATTAGTAAAAATTACTTTTAACTTATCACCGAATAAGAATATATCAAGTCTCTAATTAATTCACACAATATTTAGGCCGCAAATTTTACCCAGAGCCGGTTGCAGTTACAGGAATTCAGACTCCAACGACATCAAGCAAGTGTACACGATTCTCTTCTCGTTGACTTTCGTCTTGATCTTAATTCTGCCTCTTAATTATGAATCATGGTTATCATATCGTATGATCGTTAATACTATCCTGTGATCATATTTACATATCAGCTTTTCTCTTCCGATTATATGATAATTATTCTTGTATTCTTGATATTACTACCTGTACCGTCTCGTGATCATGTTACATTGCCTTACATATCGTATTCTCATCTCGTTCCTGTACCAACTGCATTCAACTTAAAGTTACATGATTGCTTGTATGTGATAGATTGATGTGAAGATCAATGAAATCTACACTGGTCATGATAAATATTTTGATCTGGATTTTGAGGATAACTGGATAATAATGAAGAAAGATTGATAGTTAAAGATTGAATATCAATTGATATTGTGATCCTGATATTATTGGAAATTAATCAAGGAAATTAACCATTATATTCTGAGTAATTGTTCGAGGATATCTCATTGGATTATGGACAAATGATCATGACCGTTTTACTTTGACATTTAGATTACATGTCACTGTCATCACTTGCACTACTTTGCATGTATTTGGTATCACTTGCATAACTATATATTTGTCACTTGATATTGTCACTATCTACATCGTCCCATAATTTTGATACACATTGTGTTCACCATCTAATGCTGATATTCTTGGTACCAATTCATGATCCTGTAATACTGAGTAACACACTGTTTGCATTTTCATTTAATTAATAAAATTAATCAAGCCGGGGTTATGGGGGAGACTGTAGCAGGGGAAATCCAGGGAGGTGTGCTTGGAAGGGCGACCTTTATGGGTTTAGATGCCACACGTGATCTTGTTATTTATGCGCGCTCCTGTTATTACATGTTACATGATACCTGAGTACAGTGAACTGTTTCTCCCTGCTATCAGGATCCATTAACGCATCACTTATTTGATATGCAGTTGTCCTGTGGGATGGGGCACAAGATGGTTGCATTAGTTAGGATAATAAAACATGATAGACATATGCACTTGCATCATATCCTGCATTGTCTTAGTGATCCATTTCCTGACACGTATTTTCAAGATACCGACATTGAGACTCATGTGACATGGATTATCTTGAATACATGACATTCCTGGACCTACCATGATGTTTTATCTTGTGATCTTGAGTTCTTGTGATCTTGTGATTATGTTACACGACAGTTACTTGTCTAGGACATCTCATGTTCATTATATATATGTCACATCCTGCATGCATGGCTTTATTGTACATGATCTATCAACTCGATTATTCCTGTTACTGTTATTACTTTCAGTTCTCGATACTACCAAACATATTATGCTTATGTCCTACTTATTATTACTACATTTTCATATTCTCTCCTTCCTGTTTAGTATACTCTTGCTAGTCCGCTTTTGATGGACCTTTATATTATTTTTCAGTATTTAGATCAGGAAGCTGGTATAGAGAGTTGTTCGTAGATCATATTCTAGTTTCGCTGTTCTTCGGTGAGTTCAGTTTTCCTCTTGACTTTTTTTATTCAGATATAGTGGATGATATTGTTTCTGATTCAGTTTCTCATATATGTGATTTTATCCCTGTGCTTGGTTGTATGTGCATATATGTGTGCTATCCTACTTGTTATTGACAGCCTAAGGTTCTCATGGAAGAGATTTCACTCTTTGTGAGTAACTGCTGGCCATCGTCACGTACCTGTATTTCGTATTTTGGGAAGCAGGGCGTGACAGTTAAGTTTAAGATTAAACCTAAGATTTTTTATCCCATCAAGGCTAATGTCCAGCCTCCCCAGGTTCTCATGTTGGATCAATCCGGTCTGGCCAACACAGACTTGCGAAAATTTCTGAGCAGTGATCGGCAAAATACATGCACAAAAATAAGTAAAGGAATGGTTGATGTTATTGCTCGATTCTTCCGTAATAGCAAAGTGGCTATACGGGTCGTATCCACATGGAGGGAGAACGATGGAAGCTTTGATGCGGCTTCTTTGTTCAAAGTAAAGAAAAAGTTCTTTGTTTCAAATAAAGAATTGAAAAGAAAACAAGTGTTGTTTCAAGAATTGTTTGGATTGGTTTGATGGTTTGTAAAAGTGAATTTTCTTAATGGTAAAACACATGGCTAACTTTCTACTAAGTGCTCCAACTAATCTTTAACTTCTTGAAGATGTAGTCTAATAATAGATCATAGGCAAGCATAACCTTTATGCATAAGAACTATTTATGTTAGAGATCGAATAAAAGTTCTTCCTTTAACTTAGCTTTACATGACAAAACTTGAACATTTATTAAGATCCAATTAAAGGCGAGAATAAGGGAAGAAACAAGTGCACTAATGGTATCAGCAAAGATTAATAGGAATATCTCTAACTTACGAAAACAAAAAAGTTTACAATCAATAAATCATTAAAATGGTTAAGCATGAAATATAAAAATGGGAGTACTTGTGAGTAAGTTAGAGTTAGAACCCTCGTCTTAAGATGTCATAGCTCTTATTTGCACAAGGCTTTGTTTGACACTATTGACTTATTTGGGTTATCAATCAAGTTGTTAGAGATTAGTGGGTTAGTAATTAGTTAGCCATGTAAATGAAAACTTAGTTAGACACGAGTAAGAAAAGAAAAAAAAGAGAGAGAAGAAGTAAAGAAAGGAAGTATTACACCAAAACAAAAAAGTAAAAGCAAATGAAAACACAAGTGATGGAAAGAAGAAGGAGAAGTATTACTTGTATAAGATTGTCATCTTCAAATACAACATGTACACACTCTCTCTCTTTCACTCTAATGGTTAAACTAAGTTAGAAGAAGAAGAAAACATAAACAACTATAATTCCTAAAAACAAACTAACATAAAAATCCTAACTCTCTCGATATCTCCTCTGAAGAACCCCAAGGGGGTATTTATAGGCACCACGAGAATGGAGCCAGAGGGACAAACCCTTGTTAACCCAGAGGCCTTTCACCTTAGTTTTGATGATGATTAACTTATGAAGGTTTGTTTACTAATAATCTTGTGTTTATACAGTTCAGTTATTGATCAAGATATTGTATTAGCTTCAATAAAGGAGTTTTGGAGCTAACTCAAGTAGATTCAAGAGCTCGCGCGTCAAGATCGTATCAGCACTCATATGGAGTCAAGCTCGTTGGATCGTGCTTGTATCAGCTCGTCTTGAAGATAAGGATCGGCAAGAAGAATTCAGTTTGTGTAAAGATAGATAGTGTTGATATGCTCAAGTTCACACACACACAATTTCAATATATTTTAGTTTTCAGTTTAGCCGGTTATGGATTTCGAATAGACATATATATGGTTTTCATGAATAGAAAGAATCAAAATAAGTTTACATGGTTTAATATATATTAGATTTCATCTATATACATATATACTTCATATATTTAGAAAAAACTTACTTTGTTGGCCAAAGGCCCATCACTCTAGTTTTGATGATGATCAACTCATGTAGTTATGTTTACTAATGATCTTGTGTTTAATTAGTGACAGATTTGTTATCAAGATCTTAGTAGGTGTGGAGCTTCAACAAAAAATTTAAAGACAAGTTTTGGAGCTTACACCGGTTTGATCCAACGAGCTAGTGATCATGTTTGGATCGTGTTTGGACCAAGTCAAGATGATGAGAAGACTTCAAGGGAAGACTTCAAGATCAAGACTTGTGTTTAGGTATAAGATTTTTGTTTTTAGATAAAATGTAAAGGATAGAGTAGTTGGTGGATTGCTCAAGTATTATATATACACACACTCTTGATAGTTCTGTTTTTACAAAAGATTTTCATTTTGGAAAATACATGTTTGGATTTTGTTTTCATGTTAACATTTTTTTTTAACCAAAACCATGTTAGAGCTTAATGTCAAAAACTTAGATATTTCATCTTATTTGTGTAGTGGATCATATCCATACACACTATGCTTTAATGAGTTCAAAATATCTAGTTTTTATTTAAAGGAGTTTTGGAAAAATAAGTTTTAGAAAAATACTGTTTTTCAATTGAGCCAATATTTCCATATTACAAAAATAGTCCAATATTTTATAACATGCCTTGATTTTGTGCAAGCATATTTGTTTATCAAAGTATATTGGTAAAACTATTTTTGTAGATTTTTAAGTATTTTATGGGATTTTATTTCAATCAAAAGACTTAGTTTTAAATCCCAGAAAAACTGTTTTCAGGCTTCAGATAGTCGACTTACTACCTTGATAGTCGATTAACTCTGAAGTCGGTCGACCGGCTCGGTCGACCGACGTGCACGGACGTGCACGCCTTGACCTGGCAGATGGCCGGTCTGCCGACACTGTCGACCGGAACTGAGAGCAGTGCTCTCTGTTCTTTTGGGTCGACCGGGGCGGTCGACCGGAGGCTCCAACGGTCTGATTTTTGACGTTGGCGGTCGACCGGGCGGTCGACCGACAGGTCTGACAGACCCCAACGGCTAGTTTTTGACAGCCTATAAATTTGGGGGTTTGGTCATTGTTTTATCTAAGATTTTAGGAGAGCTTTGGGCCAGTTTTCTTATCCTTTTAAAAGAGTTCTCTCCACATATTTGAGAGCAAATACTTCCAATCTAAAGGGAAGATATTATCAAGAGTGTTAAAGTGAATTCTTGAGTTTTCCTCCACCGCTCTCATCCTTGTTTTTCTCACACCACATTTGAGCTATCCATTGATTATTCAACCTATAGGTGTGTTGTAGTGAGAGTGTTTTAGGTGATCAAAGTGTTGTGATCACCAAAGACTTTTCTTTGTTCCTTGAGAAGGCGGACGGTTGTGTTTGCATTGTTTCGGATCCTAGTGTGGACTCGGTGTTTCGGGTTCGGGTGCGAACTCCATTGTTTGAGGTGCGACCTCGGCGAGCCGGTGGGCTTGCGTGTGTACGGGATTAGGGAGTCTGAGGGTTTGTAGGTGTTGCGGCACCGGGGAGAGATCCATTGGGATCTTGCATAATGGAAATCCTTCGTGTGTCGAAGGCGGGGCTGTAGAGCAAGTGTGCTCGAACCTCGAAACAAACCCTTTGTGTTTGCGATTGCTCACACTCTCTCTCTTTGTCTCTTTTATATCTTGCATGCTATTAATTGTCTTTATCATTTACATGCTTGATGTATTGTGTGCATAATTGATATACTTGCTTGGGATTGTTTGCTAACTCTTGTATTCAACCAAGAGAGCCAATGCGGCACCTCAACCCATTCAAGGGGAATCTAGAGGAGTTTGTCCAGAGCCCTTCACGGGGAATTCAGCAACACTCTTGTGTTATACGTGGTGTTTAGTGTAAAAGTTTAGTTTAGGTTATAATTGTTTTTAGCTTCCGCATTATTTGGCATTAAGTGACCATTAGATTAGCCTTCACCTATTCACGCCCCTAGGTGGACCTTCAATTGGTATCAGAGCTTGGTACTCTGATTTGGTCTAACAACCTAGAGTAAAAGATCCTCATTTTAGGCTAATCACAATATTTTGTACACACACCATGGACTTCATGTCACCACCCATGTTTGACATTCTTAACATCCATATATGGAAGGTGAAGATGTCCTTGTACCTCAAAGCCCTAGGTCATCATGTTTATCTTGCCATCACTAATAATGATTATTGTTTATATGGTAAGAATATTGAGGCTAATGCAAAAGCCCTTAATGCTTTAAAGTCTACCCTAGATGATGTTTATTTATCTAGAGTTTCTAACTTTGATTCGGCTTTTGTAGTATGGAATACCCTCATCTCCTTGGCGAAAAAGATCAATACTATGCGGGGAGCGATTCGGACGTTGGAAGCAACGCCTCCAACTTGTGCTACATGGTCCAAGGGGATAACCCCTTGAGGTAACTACCGAATCCGAGGATGAGGATAATAACATGTCATATGATGAGCTATCTACTTTTTGTCAACTATTGCTTGAGAAATATGACATGATTAAGAAAGACAATAAAATTTGAAAAAGAAATTTGATTGCATGCATATAGAACAAGATTCATTTAAATCTAAGATTGCATGCTTAGAAAAAGAAAATGAAGTTTTGAAAAATGAAAATATTTCCTTGATGTCTAAATTGAATGATTTGTGTGAAGGAAATATGAGTTTGAAAAATGAAATTATTTTGGTGGAAAAACAAAAAGAAATTATTTTACAAGAAAATAACTCTTTAAAAAGAAATTTTGTTGAAAAAGAAAAGGAAAATGTTTTTCAAAAGAAAAAGAAAAATGATTCTTTATCTCACTATGCTTTACATGCCACCACTAGTGAGATTAATATTTTAAAAGATAAAATTAATAATTTGAGTTCAACTTTGAACTCTTGTGCATTTAACCACACTAGATTGGAGTCTATGTTTTCAAAAAAACAAGCTCCACATTCTCATGCACATCATAATGCATATGCTTATGTTGCACGCCACGATCATACACATACACATAGGCATTCTAAGGTGTACAAGTGTACACATTGTGGTCGCAAAGGCCATTTAACAAAGTTTTGTTTTGATAGATTACATCATATAAATTTGCTATGAATAAAAAATTTTGGGTTCCTTACAAGACTAACCCCCAATGACCCAAGAAGAAAATATGGGTACCAAAACCCCCACCGTGTGTTTTTGATGTAGGTGAGGGCTCTCACACGACGTGAGAGAAATGGTGCCTTGATGGGTTGCTTGAACTAAAAGGACACATATTTGGAGCACCGCTATCAAGGGAGTTTTGGTGGGAAAGACCACCATGTTTAGAGCTTTGGAGTTGGTAACAATCTCTAAACTCCTATTTTTTATGTTCATGCTTGTTCATTCATAATATGCATAGCATGTTCATGTTTTATGATTTAATGTGCTTCATGTGGTAAAAACATGCTTAGATGTAGTTTTTATCAAAACTTGTATTATACATGTACAAATAGTGAGTTACACGTGATTTATATATGTTTGCACTTCATGCTCATTTGTACCCACAATATGCACATGTATAGACTAGTTTTGATGATTCTCTCATTTATACATGCTTTGCCAAATTTTATGATTTTACTTCATGTATATGTATTTTAAATTCAAATCTAATAAATATACATGTATACCCGTGAGTCTCTTGCCTTCATGCAAATACATTTGATAGACTCTTTTATGTTTGGAATATGTATGTGTATTGTTAGTTTTGGATAAATCATACATATACCATGAAGATTAGTGTTTTAATGAAAAATGATTTTTTTTTATGTGACTTATGATCTTTTTGAGCTTCAATGTCTATTTTCATGAAAATGCTATTACATGACTCTTGTACACTCACATTTTATTCATTTTGTCATGACCTTGTTTCATGAACATCTTTTTATGAGCTTTATAGATCTTGAGTGTCATATTTGTGTATTTGGTATGATTCATGAAAAACATATGATCTATTATATTTTGAAGGATCTTTAACTAGTTTTTCAAAAATTATTTTAACTAGTTATTGTTCTTCATTTGGTAGTGATTTTCAATGCTAAAATATTTTCAAATCTAATTTTTGAAAACCCCTACCATCCATGGGAGGTTGGATAGGAGATCATGTTCATGTATGCCTTATACTGAAAATCATTAAAACTGAACCATGATTGGGTGGTAGTTATGAGATATACATGATTTATATTGTCATTTTCAATTGGTATCATTGGACTCTTTCAATGGTATCTAAATTGATAATTTTTGTATATACTCATATTTTGTTTTCTTATATATGTATGTATCAATTTCAATTGGTATATTTTTTCATACATATATATGATTTTCATGTGCTTAACTTTCAATTGGTTCATATTTTTAAAAGCACAAAGTTTATAATGAAAAATAAAAATTTTGATCATTATGTTTACTATTGGTATCAATATGTTTCAACTTCATATTTGTTAAATTTCAATTGGTATCAATATGATTTACAATAATGATTATTTTCAATTTGGTAACTTAAAATTTGTTTGTTTTACAAAAGCTCTGATACCTTTAAAAATTTTGTTTAAAAATTAAACAAAAAAAAACATTTTTTGAGTGTATTGCCTATATGCAAGGAGAGCTTAACATCTCTTCTACATATAGATTCATGTTGAGTGTATTGTGTATTGAAGAGCTTGACAATCTCTTCTTTATGTGGTACACGTGTGTAGGGGGAGCTTCACATCTCCTCTTATGCATTACATAATATGTGTTATGTGAATTGGGGCTTGTCATCCCTTCTTCATGTAATGCATATGTGTAGGGAAGCTAACTTAACGTCTTCCTCTTCATGAATGTATATCGCATATAACCTTTTATTGATATGTTTGTTTGACCCCTTATTGATCTCCTTGTTTATGACAAAAAGGGGGAGAAAGATTTGATGATTTTGTTTTACCTTAAACCCTTATTGATGATTGAGAAAAAGGGGGAGAGGTATTTGCTATATATGCATGTTTTTATAAAAGAATTTATGTTTATGCATATATGTTTTGTTTTGCAAATAGGAGAAAAAGATTTTGTGATTTTGTTTTATGCTTGATTAGCATGTTTACTCCTACATTTGCATACATGTTTATGTGCCTCATTGCATATTTATTTTGTTTATTTGGTATGCATGAGTTAAGGGGGAGCTTCCTTGAAGCTTTACTTTAATCCATGCATATATAACTTCATGAGTTTTGTCATCATCAAAAAGGGGGAGATTGTTGGCCCAAAGGCCCATCACTCTAGTTTTGATGATGATCAACTCATGTAGTTATGTTTACTAATGATCTTGTGTTTAATTAGTGACAGATTTGTTATCAAGATCTTAGTAGGTGTGAAGCTTCAACAAAAGATTTAAAGATAAGTTTGGAGCTTACACCGGTTTGATCCAACGAGCTAGTGATCATGTTTGGATCGTGTTTGGACCAAGTCAAGATGATGAGAAGACTTCAAGGGAAGACTTCAAGATCAAGACTTGTGTCTAGGTATAAGATTTTGTTTTAGATAAAATGTAAAGGATAGAGTAGTTGGTGGATTGCTCAAGTATTATATACACACACACTCTTGATAGTTCTGTTTTTACAAAAGATTTTCAATTTGGAAAATACATGTTTGGATTTTGGTTTTCATGTTTACATTTTTTTTAACCAAAACCATGTTTAGAGCTTAATGTCAAAAAATTAGATATTTCATCTTATTTGTGTAGTGGATCATATCCATACACACTATGCTTTAATGAGTTCAAAATATCTAGTTTTTATTTAAAGGAGTTTTGGAAAAATAAGTTTTAGAAAAATACTGTTTTTCAATTGAGCCAATATTTCCATATTACAAAAATAGTCCAATCTTTTATAACATGCCTTGATTTTGTGCAAGCATGTTTGTTTATCAAAGTATATTGGTAAAACTATTTTTGTAGATTTTTAAGTATTTTATGGGATTTATTTCAATCAAAAGACTTAGTTTTAAATCCCAGAAAAAACTATTTTCAGGCTTCAGATAGTTGACTTACTACCTTTATAGTCGACTAACTCTGAAGTCGGTCGACCGGCTCGGTCGACCGACGTGCACGGACGTGCACGCCTTGACCTGGCAGATGGCCGGTCTGCCGACACTGTCGACTGGAACTGAGAGCAGTGCTCTCTGTTCTTTGGGTCGACCGGGCGGTCGACCGGAGGCTCAAACAGTCTGATTTTTGACCGTTGGCGGTCGACCGACAGGTCTGACAGACCCCAACGGCTAGTTTTTGACAGCCTATAAATTTGGGGGTTTGGTCATTATTTTTCTCTAAGATTTTAGGAGAGCTTTGGGCCAGTTTTTCTTATCCTTTAAAAGAGTTCTCTCCACATATTTGAGAGCAAATACTTCCAATCTAAAGGGAAGATATTATCAAGAGTGTTAAAGTGAATTTCTTGAGTTTTCCTCCACCACTCTCATCCTTGTTTTTCTCACACCACACTTGAGCTATCCATTGATTATTCATCCTATAGGTGTGTTGTAGTGAGAGTGTTTTTAGGTGATCAAAGTGTTGTGATCACCAAAGACTTTTCTTTGTTCCTTGAGAAGGCGGACGGTTGTGTTCGCATTGTTTCGGGTCCTAGTGTGGACTCGGTGTTTCGGGTTCGGGTGCGAACTCCATTGTTTGAGGTGCGGCCTCGGCGAGCCGGTGGGCTTGCGTGTGTACGGGACTAGGGAGTCGAGGGTTTGTAGGTGTTGCGGCACGGGGAGAGATCCATTGGGATCTTGCATAGTGGAAATCCTTCGTGTGTCGAAAGCGGGGATGTAGAGCAAGTGTGCTCGAACCTCGAAACAAACCCTTTGTGTTTGCGATTGCTCACACTCTCTCTCTCTTTGTCTCTTTTATATCTTGCATGCTATTAATTGTCTTTATCATTTACATGCTTGATATATTGTGTGCATAATTGATATACTTGCTTGGGATTGTTTGCTAACACTTGTATTCAACCAAGAGAGCCAACGCGGCACCTCAACCCATTCAAGGGGAATCTAGAGGAGTTTGTCTAGAGCCCTTCACGGGGAATTCGGCAACACTCTTGTGTTATACGTGGTGTTTAGCGTAAAAGTTTAGTTTAGGTCATAATTATTTTTAGCTTCCGCATTATTTGGCATTAAGTGACCATTAGATTAGCCTTCACCTATTCACCCCCCCTCTAGGTGAACCTTCAACTTTGATGCTCCCATTCTTGTGTTTGGAGTTTTGTAATCAACAAAACTTATTTTTTGGATTTCATGTCAAAAATATAGATATATCAGTTACATGTATATTAGATTCTATCTATATACTCTATGCTTCAAAAGAGTTTAAATATCTTGTTTTTGTATTTATACAAGTTTGGGAAAAATCGGATTTCCATTTTAAAGTTTTGTTTTCGAAAAATACGGTTTTGTTTAAGACCAAATAATTTATATCACACAAATGGTTCAAATGGTTTATAATATGCGTTGATTTTTTGTCACACATATTGTTATTCAAATATCTAACAAGAAGTTATTTTTATGGAATTTATAAGATTTTCTGGGATTTTAATTGGTATTAAAATAACTAAGTTTCAATACCTATAATTCCCAGCCGACCACACTAGCGGTCGACCGGACCGATCGATCGATGTGCACGAGGACGTGCACGGACCTAGGTTAAAAGGCCGACCAACCGTCTGTAAGCACCCAACTCTCGGGTGCTGCCGGTCGATCGGGCGGTCGACTGACAGGCTTGGCCTGGTCGACCGGGCGGTTGATCGGAGGCACAACAGTCAGAAATATGACCATTACGCTTTGACCGTTGTGCCGGTCGACCGGCCGGTCGACCAGAAGGTCATTTTTGACCTTTCAGGTTGCCAACGGCGTTTTGTTTGGGGCCTATATAAAGGGGTCCTCTTGGGCTGTTTTTAACATGATTTTTGAGAGCCAAATTTTCTATCTTTATAAGTGGTTTAGCAGCAAGTTTAAAAGAATTTTTGTGGTTAAAAGATTTATCTTTTATTTGTTTTCAAGGGTTAGAAAAATCAAAGAAAAATAGAGTATTTGGGATATTGGTTTTGATCTTCATTTCTATTTTTTCTAGCATTTTTCCCAAGTATTTTCTTTGTAATTTTGATTTTCAAACTCCTTATTTTTCGCATACTTCAGCTATCATCTCTATCCTATCTATAGGATCTTGTTTTTGTGAGAATTATAGTTTGTGGTCTATTGAGATCACTAAGAGTTATTTTGGTCTTTGAGATCACTAAGTTGTAACCTTTCTTTGCTTTTGGCTTTGTGCCTATCCCTCTAGTGTAGAGGTGCTTGTACTTTTGGTTTGTGGATATCCCTCTTGTGTAGAGGTGATTGTGGTGGAGTTTGGCTTTATGCCCATCCCTCTTGTGTAGTGGTAATTATTATTTGGCTTAGTGCCTTGCCTCTTGTGTAGAGGTGGTTGTATTGGAGAGAGGAGTTGTGTACTCCTTACCTTGTACTTACAAATTCATCGGTAGAGATTCCCTGTGTGGGAGGTCCTGTGTGGACATAGTGAAAATGCTTCTTTGTGAAGGTGAGGACGTAGAGCAGTGGCTTGAACCTCAAAACATATCTCAGTGTTGTGTTTGATCCACTATCTCTTAACTCTATTTCTCTTGTATTTTGCATAGCTTTATATTGATATCACTTATATGCTTGATATTGTTTGTGTGCCCATACTTGTGTTAAACCAAGAGAGCTTGATATAGCACCTCAACTCTTATTTAGAGCAATCTAGAGGAGATAGTCCAGAGTCCGTCACCGGGAATTCGACTACACTCTTTGGTTACACTTAGTGTCTTGCAATAGTTTTTAATTCCATATCATTTGTCACTTGATTAGCTATACACCTATTCACCCCCTCTAGGTGAATTTTCAATTGGTATCAGAGCCTACGCTCCTGATATTAGGTTTAACCACCTAGGAGTGAGATCTTGGCTTGCTAATCTAGATTTACATTTGCACACATATATTTATACACTCATGGATCAGCTTGCCCCTCCCATGTTTGATGTTTCTAACACCGATATATGGAAGCTTAGGATGAGTGCTTATTTAAAAACCCTAGGTTTGCATGTCTATCTTGCCACTATCAAGAAAACCTATTTTGGTAATGTCAAGTACATTGAGGCTAATGCGGAAACCCTAGATGCACTAAAGTATATACTTGGCAAAGAATATTTGAGTATTGTTTCTCATTGTGATTCCGCCTTTGCAGTGTGGAATACTTTGACCTTTCTAAAGCTACAAACAACAAACTATGTAGAGAAAAAATCTAGTAGAGATGAGGCCGACCAAGCTTGCTTCATGGTCCAAGGGAATGACTCCCTTGAGGTAAACTCGAGTACTCAACTAGATGATAGTGCTAGTTCTTCAGGTAATGACAATATGGATGCCGATGCATTAAATGAAGAACTATCTATAGTTTGTGAAAACTTGCTTGAAAAATATAAAGTTTTGAAAAAGAAAAGCTTTAAATTAAAAGAAGAAAATAAGGATTTATTTTCAAAACTTAACATGATTTTACAAGAGAGGGTTGAGACTTCAAGTGAAAGGGATTTCTTGAAAGCCCAACTTGACCTTGCCTTAAAGGAAAATGAAATTTTGAAAAATAAAAATAATAGTGATGATGTTTTAAAGAGAAATGAGGTTTATCCTCAAAACTTGAAATTGTTCTAAAAGAAAACAATTCTTTGAAAAATAAAATTGCCTTGATTTTAAAAGAATTGGAATTTGTTTCAAAAGAAAACATCTCTTTGAAAAATGATTTTGATTCACATGTTTGCCATGCTACTATAACTTCACCCTCTAGTGTTTCTATTGCATTCTCTACTTCTTCTTCAATCATTGAAAATGATATTTATGCTTTGAAGAAGAGTATTGATTGTTGGACTCCACTTTGAGCCAATGTGCCACAAACCACACACGATTGGAATCCATGTTTCGCAAAAAACTGTTGGCCCAAAGGCCCATCACTCTAGTTTTGATGATGATCAACTCATGTAGTTATGTTTACTAATGATCTTGTGTTTAATTAGTGACAGATTTATGATCAAGATCTTAGTAGGTGCATAGCTTCAACAAAGGATTTGAAGTCAAGTTTTGGAGCTAGCACGATGTTTGGATCAAGTCAAGAAGATGAGAAGGCTTCAAGTGAAGACTTCAAGAAGATGAAGACTTGTGTCTAGGTTTGTTTTTAGTAAGATTTTGTTTTAGTTAAAATATAAAGGATAGAGTAGTTGGTGGATTGCTCAAGTATACATATACACACACACTCATGATAGTTTGTTTTTACAAAAGATTTTACTTTGAAAAAATACTTTTTGGTTTTTGGAATTTCTTATATGCATGTCTTTTATCCAAAACCAAGTTTAGAGCTTAATGTCAAAAACGTAGATATTTCATCTTAATTGTGTAGTGGATCATATCCATACACACTATGCTTTAATGAATTCAAAATATCTTGTTTTTGTATCATGAAGAAGTTTGGAAAATAAGTTTTAGAAAAATACTAGTTTTCATTTGAGCCATATTTTTCAAGTTACAAAAATAGTCCAAATCACTTGTAACATGCCTTGATTTTGTGCAAGCATGATTGTTTATCAAAGTATATTGGTAAAACTATTTTTGTATATTTTTTAGTATTTTATGGGATTTTTAAGTGAGCCAAAAAGACCAAGTTTTAATCCCTAGATTTTCTGTTCCAGGCTTCAGCCAGTCGACTAGTCGACCGACCAAGTCGACTAGGGCTGAAGTCGGTCGACCGAGTCGGTCGACCGACGTGCACAGACGTGCACGCCAGCTCTGCAGGATGGCCGGCCGACCGACCCGGTCGACCGTCCAGAGAGCTCTGCTCTCTGAAAAGGCCCGGCCGACCGTGCGGTCGACCGGATAGAGAGATTGCTCTCTGTATCCTGGCTCGGTCGACCGCCCGGTCGACCGATGGCTCAAACGGTCTGAAATATGACCGTTGGCCCGTCGGCCGGACGGTCGACCGACAGGCCTGACAGAACTCCAACGGCTAGTTTTTCTGAGCCTATAAATTTGGGGGTTTGGGCATTATTTTTCACCAAGATTTTGGAGACTTTTAGATGTCAGTTTTTCCTACTCTTTTAAGAGGTTTTTCTCCACAAAATTTAGAGCCAATACTTCCGATTAAAAGGAGAGTTTATCAAGAGTGTTTAAAAAGAGATTTATTCGAGTTTTCCTCCACCATCTCTTTCCTTGTTTTTCTCACAAACACTTGAGCAACCCATTGAGCTATTCATTCTATAGGAGTGTTTTTGTGAGAGGATTTTAGGTGATCAAGAGTTGTGATCACCAAAGTTCATCTTTGTTCTTTGAGGAGGCGGACGTGTGTGTTCGCATTGTTTCGGGTCCTAGTGGGAACTCGGTGTTTCGGGTTCGGGTGCGAACTCTTTGTTTGAGGTGCGGCCTCGGCGAGCCGGTGGGCTTGCGTGTGTACGGGACTAGGGAGTCCGAGGGATTGTAGGTGTTGCGGCACCAAGGAGAGATCCATTTGGGATCGAGCATAGTGGAAATCCTTCGTGTGTCGTAGGCGGGGATGTAGAGCAAGTGTGCTCGAACCTCAAAACAAATCCCTGTGTTTGCGATTGCTCACTCTCTCTCTGTCTCTTGTTTGTATCTTGCATGCTATTACTTGTCTTATCTTTACATGGTTGATATATTGTGTGCTTAATTGTTATACTTGCTTGGGATTGTTTGCTAACACTTGTATTTAACCAAGAGAGCCAACGCGGCACCTCAACCCTTATCAAGGGGAATCTAGAGGAGTTAGTCCAGAGCTCTTCACGGGGAATTCGGCGACACTCTTGTGTTATACGTGGTGTTTAGTGTAATAAGTTAAATTTGGTCATAATAGTTTTTACTTCCGCATTATTTGGCATTAAGTGACCATTAGATTAGCCATCACCTATTCACCCCCCCTCTAGGTGAACTTACAAAAACATGCTCCTCATATGTATGCACACAAACCATGATATACACATCCTCATCATGCTCACACACATGACTCTATGTATGCTCATGTGTATACTTGTACACATTGTGGACGTAAGTACCTCCTTGCAAAGTTTTGTTATGATAGAATACATAATTCAAATTTTACAAATAAATTTGTTTGGGTTAGGAAAGGTGTTAACCCCCATGGACCCAATAAGGTATGGGTACCAAAATCCACCCCTGTTGTATTTAATGTAGGTGTGGGCTCTCACTTGATGTGAGGGTATTGGTGCCTTGATGGTGGATGCGTTCCGAGCTAAATGGTGATACTTTTGGATGCATCAGTTCCAAGAGAAGTTTGGTGGAAGGACCACCATGGTTTGGAGACCTAGAGATTAGCCCTATTGATTTTGGTAACTATCTCTAACTCCTTATTTTGTTTACATGCTCTCATTGATTTACTTTTAGCATGTTTTGATTTTCATGATTATTATGTTAAATGCCATGTTAATTAGACTTGTGATATACATATGTAGTATTTGAGATACAGTCATGTTCATATGGATTCATATTTTGTGTTCTCACTCTACTATTGTGTATATCCTAGATCTAAAGTACGTACATCTACCCTAATGATCATGTTTGGTTATGTTTTTATACTTCATGTTTTAATTACATATTTAGATGGAACTTTTTTAAACTTGCGTTTATACTTGTACAACTAATGAGCCACATTTATTTTTCATGTGTTTGTGCTTTATTGCTCATGTATACCCATTGGATATACTTGCGTAACCTAGTTTTGATGATTCTTACATTTTTACTTGTTTTCCCTATTTTTGTACATGTTTTCATAAAATATTTTTATCTTCATGTATATGTTAATTTTGTCTAAAATTATTAGATATACATGCCTATCCTAGATTCCCTTGCTTTTCATGCAAATTTTTATTATGGACTCACTTGTGTTTGGGATATGTATGTATACTTCTAGTTTAGACAAAACATACATATGCCTTGAAGTTTGTATTGTTTTATTCCTTACTTGAAGGATTTCATACTAGTTTTTAAAATTATCTTTAAACTGGTGTTTACTCTTTAATTGGCAGTGATCTTCAAACTATGCTAAAATATTTTCAAATCATATTTTTAAAAACTCCTACCTTTTAAGGGCGGTTGGATGGGCGACCATGCCTTGTATACCCTTATTAAATATCTTTTAAATATGTGCATGAATAGATGGTAGTTATGAGCTATACACATAATCTTCATGTTATTTTTATCTTTGTATACTCATATTTGTTTTCTTTTATATGTATGCTTCAATTTCAATGAATATCAATTTCAATTGGTATATCTATTTCATACACACACACATATATGATTTGATTGTGCTTGTTTTATCTATACATCTTTAGCACAAATTATTTCTTGCTACGCTTGATTTAGTTCTTAATGTCAATTATTTTTCAATTGATATCATACACAAGCTTATGCATTATTTTTATTGGTATTTCATAAAAGGAGTTCATAAAAGGAGAGAAAAATTCTTATTTTATCTTTCAATTGGTTTTACTTTTTAATTGGTTTCTTACTCCCAGTCTTTATGATGAAAGATATTTTACTTTGGTATATGCTTACATTTTCAATATTGGTATCCATAATTTTAAATTGGTATTATTTTTAAATTAGTATCCTTATTGAAACATGAATATAGTGTTTACAAAAAATATTTGGTGTTTATTTTCAATTGATATCATGTTCTTTTATTGGTATCAATTCATAAAAAGATTATTTCTTTCAATTTGTTCTTTCAATTGATTGTGTTTATTGGTATCAAAATTCTATTTTTTAAGGTATGTTTATTGTTTGTTTGCCTTCACCCTTTTGTTGATGAATGACAAAAAGGAGGAGAAGAATTCATGTTTTATATATGTATGCTTTACTATATGTTATGCATATATCTGGTTTATTGGTATTTTAAGCTTCATTGCATATCTTTATATGTTTATAGATTATGCATATGTTAACGGGGAGCTTTAGGAAGCCTAACCTTAATGGATGCATATATATAACCTCATAAGTTTTGTCATCATCAAAAAGGGGGAGATTGTTAGCCCAGAGGCCATTCACTTTAGTTTTGATGATGATTAACTTATGAGTGCTAGTTTACTAATAATATTGTGTTTATACAGTTTCAGTTATATTGATCAAGATATTAGTAGGTGTTTAGCTTTAATAAAGGAGTTTTGGAGCTAATTCATGTAGATTCAAGAGTTCGCGCGTTAAGATCGCATCTATACTCATATAGAGTTAAGCTCATTGGATTGTGTTTGGATCGGGTCGTTTTGAAGATGGGGATCAACAATAAGACTTCAGTTTGTTTAGATCTTGTGTAAAGATAGATAGTATTGATATGCTCAAGTTCACACACACACAAAAGTTCAATAGGTTTTGGTTTTCAGTTTAACCGGTTTTGGATTTTGAATTGACATATATATGGTTTTCATAAATAAATAGAATCAAAATAAGTTTACATGATTTAATGTATATTAGATTTCATCTATATACATATATGCTTCATATATTTAGAAAAACCTACTTTGATGCTCCTATTCATGTGTTTGGAGTTTTGTAATTAACAAAATTTATTTTTGGATTTCATGTCAAAAAAATAGATATATCAATTACATGTATATTAGATTCTATCCATAAACTCTATGCTCAAAAGAATTTAAATATCTTGTTTTTGTATTTATACAAGTTTGGGAAAAATCGGATTTCCAATTGAAAGTTTGGTTTCAAAAAATACGATTTTTGTTTAAGGCCAAATAATTTATATCACAAAAATGCTTCAAATGGGTTATAATATGTGTTGATTTTTGGTCACACATATTTGTTATTCAAAGATCTAACAAGAACTTATTTTTGTAGAATTTATAGGATTTTATGAGATTTTAATTGGTATTAAAATAACCAAGTTTCAATACCTATAACTCCCAGCCAGGCCACACTGGCGGTCGACCGAACCAGGGGTCGGTCGACCGGACCGGTCGACTGATGTGCACGAGGATGTGCACGGACCTAGCCTACAAGGCCGGTCAGCAGCACGGTTGACCGACTGTAAGCACCCAACTCTCGGGTGCTGCCGGTTAACCGGGAGGTCGACCGGAGGCACAACGGTCAGAAATATGACCGTTACGCTAGTCGACCGACCAGAAAGTCATTTTTGACCTTTTAGGCTGCCAACGGCTTTTTTGTTTGGGGCCTATATAAAAGGGTCCTCTTGGGCATTTTTAACATGATTTTTGAGAGCTAAATTTTCTATCTTTCTAGTTAGTTTAGTAGCAAGTTTAAAAGAGTTTTTGTGATTAAAAGGTTTATCTTTTATTTGTTTTCAGGGGTTGGAAAAATTAAAGAAAAATAGTATTTGGGATATTGGTTTTGATCTTCATTTCTATTTTTTCTCTAGCATTTTTCTCAAGTATTTTCTTTGTGATTTTGATTTCCAAACTCCTTGTTTTCCTCACACTTGAGCTTCATCTCTATCATGTCTATAGGATCTTATTTTTGTGAGAATTATAGTTTGTGGTCTATTGAGATCACCAAGTTGTAATCTTTCTTTGCTTTTAGCTTTGTGCCTATCCCTCTAGTGTAGAGGTGGTTGAGCTTTGGGTTTGTGGATATTTCTCCTGTGTAGAGGTGATTGTAGTGGAGTTTGGCTTTGTGCCCATCCCTCCTGTATAGAGGTGATTGTTGTTTTGGCTTAGTGCCTTGCCTCTTGTGTAGAGGTGGTTGTGTTGGAGAGAGGAGTTGTGTACTTCTTACCTTATACTTGCAAATTCCTAGGTGGAGCTTCCCTGTGTGGGAGGTACTGTGTGGACATAGTGGAAATCCATCTGTGTGAAGGCGGGGACGTAGAGCAGTGGCTCGAACCTCAAAACATATCTCGGTATTTGCGTTTGATCTACTATCTCTAAACTCTATCTCTCTTATATCTTACATGGCTTTATATTTTTCATATCACTTATATACTTGGTATTATTTGTGTGCCTATACTTGTGTTAAACTAAGAGAGCTTCAAAAGCACCTCAACTCTTATTTAGATGAATCTAGAGGAGATAGTCCAGAACCCGTCACCGGAAATTCAGCTACACTCTTTTGTTACACTTAGTGTGTTGCAATTAGTTTTTAATTCTGCATCATTTGTCACTAGATTAGCTATACACCTTTTCACCCCTTCTAGGTGTATTTTCAACCCTGGCCTAAAGTATTGGCGCAGCCATGCTAGTACTGCCATGAAAACGCAGCAGAAGCTGCGTTTCTATGGCTGTACCAGAGCGGCGTGTGCAGTGCCGCCTGCTGTGCGCTGTCGCTTTATCCTCTATCAGTTGTACCTTCCGAATTTTGCATCTGAGCACCCAAGTTTAACAGAATCACCCTCCTAGGTTAATGGATATCTTTATAGGCTTTTAATCATCAATTAAAAGGTAATTTGGGTTTTTTTCTTCATTGCACACCATTGACCTAGTAACACATAAGAAAATCATTATTAACAATATTTTATACAAAATAAATGGGAAGATGTGGTATGAAATATGCAATATTAGAGACTAATCACATCCCCACACTTATCTTTTTACTCATCCCGAGTAAAACAAAAACAGGAGAATTTATTATACCACTTTCGCAGGTACACAATTGCACTGAGTATGTGCAATAAGCCTTCAAACCTCTAGTTTCCTCTAGAGAAGGAGTGCTGTCTCCTAAGGGTTTTCAGCGGATTGCATCCAAAAAATCCAATAAATGAAGAAAATGTTAGTTGTAAGAAAATCTCTTTCAAGAATTTTTTTTAAAATTATCTAAGTAAAAATGACTGAATGATTATAAGAACTAGATCTAACCCTCATAAGTCCTCCTACACTTTAGCCATCATAAAAGAAGAAATCATTGTTTTTATTTGAATTTAAAAGGATCTTGTACTTCTAACTCATTTTTGTATTTGCTTTAATAGATATGCATTATGTGTAAGTGTGATGTGCTTGCGATTTCTCAACTCAACTTTGAATATCATTGAATTTTATTAATGTTTATCTAGATATTTATTCTTGATTTATTTAGACTTTCTACTTTACTCGTGTAACACATATGAAACCGATGACTCCAAACCAGATGGTTTTAGGGTGACCAGGTGAAAAAACCCCTCAGGTCAAATATGCAAGTAGAGTAGGCCACGAAATCAAGATTTATTTATTTCCCTTTAGGCGTAAATAATCATGCTTCTTGAGGCACAATTATTCAGCTTAATAGGTTTTCTTTTATGTCATTCAAAGTTGTGTCTCTAAATCCCAAGCTGTGTGTGTGGTTTATGCATATTCTACTTAAGCTAAATAAGAGATATGAGTTATTTTCCTTGTCCCTCCTAATTCTCAGTACAACCAATATTTCTTTTATTTAGGCTAAAATAAAGATTTCTTACTAAGGTTCCCTAATTCTTACAACCTTTTGGTATTTTTATAAAGAGTATAAAAATTCTTTTTTCATTTTGGAGGTGATTTTTTTTTGAAGAAAAAGTAAAAAGAAAAGAAAGAATGTGAGCACCCCTACACCTATCTAATGCATTGTCCTCAATAAATGTCATGTAAATGCAAATGCAATAAATAAAGGAAAAAATGATATCACCGTCTCCGCCGACTTGGGCCGGCCGAAGTGCTAGGGCCAGTCGAGGGCGAATGCCTAAGCATTTCCTTGATATGTTACAGGCGAGTATTTTGTTCATCCAATTGACGCCTGAGTTTAATCTGCCCCTTGAAAATCTTTTTCATACCCTTCCAGATGGAGGACATGAATGTAGTGGAATTTGACAGGGGCGGCTGCTGCCAGAACTCAGGGTCATCCTCTTCTTCCATCTGTTCCTCTGAGGAGGATGCAGTTGGGACATCCTTGACCTGGACGGCAGGTGTCCAGATCGAATGCAAACAACTGTTGTAGGTGCTAGTGATATGCTCGGTGGTAACTAGTACTTGGTCATACTCAGCAAGACCTCATCTAGCAGAAAGTTTTGTACAAACGTGTCACTAGTTAGAGAATACTTGGCTCCCTCGTCCATTGAGAGTTGACCAACAGTTGTTGCAGAAAGATGGTGTTTAGACACACGGTATGTTACCTCGTCATGAGGCTGTAGATAATCTATAATGCAGGTCTATTAAAAGAGGTTGTATGGTCTATGCCCAAGATGTTAACTTGGATCTAATAGCCAACACAATGGATGTTTCTAAATGTGGTGTTTACCCAGAGACCACGATCTTGCTCAGTGCATCGCACACCCATCAAAGTCATATACTCAATTAAAGGGAGGGGCGCGATGTGTTAAGGAGGGAAGGCCCTTGTGTGACCTCCTCAATAGTCTCAAGGGTAGCCAACAGGTCACCGTGTCAAGGTGGACAATGAATTGATTAAGGTTTAGATTGATGGGATCAATATCTATCCTAAATAAAATTTCTCTCCAAGTCTGGGTAGTAAAAGGTATCATCATCGGAGTTTTCATACACTAACCATACCACTGTCTCTCCCGAATCCTATCTAAGAAAACAGTTCCATAACCCTGAACATCATTTAATGTTCTAGAAAAATCTTTTTCAGAAAATATGATAGGGGCCATAATTTAAATCTGAAGTAAAAATAGAGAGATGGGTAAAGAATATGCAAACCTCCCCAGAAAAATCTTGGGGGAAAACAATCACAATATGCCTAGAGCAATTCAGACAGACAAACCCCAAATCTGAGAGGAGATCCAAGATCCTCACGGAGAGTGGTCGGAGAGAGCTCAGCCGGCGCGGTAGAGCCCTTGAACAGGCTACGTTTTTGCAGCTTATAGGCCCGGGCACGGCTTTTTGGAGGAGCAGGGGAGTGGCCTTGGAGAATGGTGGTGCGGGGATGTGTCCTCTCCAGATCTGAAGAAAGTTTGGTGTTAGGCTATGGGAGAGGAAGAAGAGAGTATAAATAGGGACAAAAAGAAGGGGGTTCCAATTTTATCCCTAGGGTAAGGGGTTATTTGCTAGTATATAAAGGGTGGTTATATTATATACACAATTATAAAGAACCGCTAATATTTATTTTATTTACACTTTTAATTTTTTTATTATGATTTTTTATTTTTTTATTTATTTTTTTATGTGGGGTGTGGAGGGCTGGTCACGTGTAAGATGGAGCAAAAAGACTTAGCACAATTTCAGCCTGTGACTGAGGCTCAGTGGTCAGGAATGGCTTTAGTCCCTGCCCATTCACCTTAAATTCCTCATTACTCTTTGAATTAAAAATTATCACAACACCGTGTGGAAAGACGGTGTGCACAATGAACGGTCCGGACCAACGAGTTTTTAACTTTCCGCGAAAATGTGAAGCCTAATGTTGTATAGCAGAACCTTTTCCCTAGGGATAAAGTTTTTTCGGTGATGATCTGGTCATGAAAATTTTTGTCCTGCTCGTTTGTGATTCGTGCATTCTTATATGCCTCATTCTGTATCTCCTCTAACTCTGAGATCTGCTATCTCCTTAGTTCACGGTTTTAGTTAAATCGAAATTCAGTTGCTTAATAGCCCATAGGGCTCGGTATTCTAACTCGACAAGCAAATGACAGGCTTTTTCAAATACATTTTATATGGAGACATCCCTAGGACAATCTTAAAAGCAGTTCGGTAAGCCCATAACGCATCGTTTAGCTTGACTGATCATTCTTTTCGATTTTGTCCTACTGTCTTTTCCAAATGTGCTTGATTTGTCGATTGGTCACTTCAACTTGCCCATTATTTGGGAATGATACGGGGTGGATAACTTGTGATTGATGGAGTATTTTCGCATCAGAGCTTCAAAAATCATATTGCAGAAATGTGACCCATTATCATTAATTATAGCTCGGGAGGTGCTAAAACGGGAGAAGATGTTTTCCTTGAGAAATTTGACAATCACTTTGCTGTCATTGGTCTTAGTAGGCACGGTTTCTACCCATTTCAAGACGTAATCCACTGCAACCAAGATGAATTGGTTGCCAAAGGAATTTGGGAATGGTCCCATGAAGTCAACAACCCAAACATCAAAAATTTCAACTTCGAGAATTGGTTTAGGGACATCATTTCTCGTTTCAAAATCTTCCCAGTCTTTTGACAATTCTCACATGACTTACAGAAGTAGAATGAGTCTTTGAACAAAGTGGGCCAGTAAAACCCACTTTGTAAAACTTTCTCTATAGTTTTGCGGGAATCGAAGTGTCCTCTGCATGCTGTTGGCCCAAAGGCCTTCCACCTAGTTTTGATGATGATTAACTCATGTAGTTATATTTACTAATAATCTTGTGTTGTTTAAGTTTCAGATCATTAACCAAGATATTAGTTGGTGATTAGCTTCAACAAGGAGTTTAGAAGCTTTTCATGGTGATTCCAGAGCCAAAGCATCAAGATCATACCTTGCCTAGCTCATGGATCACGGAGTTTGGACCAAGTCGCCCTGAAGATGAAGATCGTCAAGAAGACTTAAGTATCATAGAGTTTAGTGTGTTTTAGATCCATTTGTAAAGCTTAGTATAGTTGATATGCTCAAGCGCACAAACACACACATTTCATGTTTTGGTTTTGGTTTTCATGAATAGTTTGATCAAAACAAGTTTAAATAGTTTTTATGTATATTAGATATGTTTTAGATATACATACATGCTTAACTTCTTATACAAACTTATTTTGACTTTCCTATTCATGTATTGAAAAATCAAGTTTGATAAAAATACAAGTTTTGGTTTTTGGTAAAAATGATAAAACACAAAAATAGTTCATATTGATTGATATTTGAGCAAAACTTTTATCACATGTTTATATATCAATGCAAAATGATAAAACTATTTTGGGTATTTTTACAAGACTTAAAAGATTTTTCAAAATATTTTAAACTGTTTTTCTGACCCAGTTTTCTGTTCCAGGCTTCAACCAGTCGACTAAGTAAGTTATTAGTCGACTTGGGATTAAGTCGGTCGACCGGGCCGGTCAACCGACGTGCACAGATCTGTGCACGTTTGGCAGCTCTGGGACGGTCGACCCGGGCGGTCGACCGAGTCTGAGAGCAGTGCTCTCTATTTGTTTGGGTCGACCGGGCCGGTCGACCGTGGTTGCTCAACGGTCACATTTCTGACCGTTGGCGGTCGACCAGGCCGGTCAACCGTCAGCCTGTCAGGCTGCCACATCAGCCTAACAGCTAGTTTTCTGATGGGCCTATATAAACCCCAATTCTTTGGGATTTGGCCAAGGTTTTTACAAGAGAAAAATTCCCAGTTTTCCTGAGTTTAAAACAATTTTCAAAAGAGTTTTTGGCTTTAAACTTCTCATCTTTATTTTTTGGTTTTTGAAAAATCAAAGAAAACTAGGGTTTGGGAGATTGTATTGATTTTCATTTTGCTATCATTTACAAGAGATTTCCCTAGTAGTTTTTCTTGTTGCTTGTTTCCAAAACACCTTGTTTTCCACTTGAGCTATCACCTATCCTATTCTATTAGGATCATTTGTTTTGTGGAAAAAGAGAAAAGAAAAAGAGAGTGTTTGAGGTTAAGCCTCTAAGTTGTAAACCTCCTTGTATTTGTGTATCCCTCTTTGGTAGAGGTTGATCGGAGTGGTATTGGTTTGGATCCCTCTTCGGTAGAGGTGATGTTGTGGTTGTTTGCTACGGGCCTAACCCTCGGTTGTGAGGTGGTTGTTTGAGAGAGGAGTTCGGTACTCCCTTGTTGTACAAATCCTTCTCGGTGAAGGTTCCCTCAGGGGAGTCCTCGGTGGACGTTATAGGGATTGGAAATCCTACACGGTGGTGTAAGCGGGGATGTAGAGCAAGGTGCTCGAACTCGAAACATATCTTGGCCTTTACGTTTGATCCACTTGTCTCTCAACTCTCTCTCTCTTTATATTGTTCAAAGCATCATTCATAACATCATATCATATTTGCTTGGGTTGAGCATAATTCATATTGCCATATCATATCTATTTGCTTGTGTTGCCTTGCATCTTTTATATTGTTCATCCTTATATGCTTGGCTTGCTTGTGTGTGTGCCTCACTTGTACTAATCAACAAGAGTTTCACATAGCACCTCAACCCATTAAAGGGGAATCAAGAGGAGTTAGTCCAGAGCCCTTCACGGGGAATTCGGCTACACTTATTGATTGTATTAAGTGTGTTGCAAAATTTGCATTAGTTTCCGCATTTAGCGCATTTAGTTCATTAGATTAGCACGTACACCTATTCACCCCTCTAGGTGTTTTTCAATTGGTATCAGAGCTAGTGCTCCTGATACTTAGGCTTAACATCCTAGGAGTGAGATCCATTTGATTGCTAATCTTGTTGCATTTGTTTGTTTGCGCACTCATATAGTTTATACCATGGACTTCATGACCCCACGTAGTTTTGACCCTTCCAACATTGTTGTTTGGAAGACTAGGATGGCCATTTATCTACAAACCCTAGGTTATAAGGTTTATCTTGCCATTACCAAGGAATCCTACCTTAGTGATAGCAAGCATATGGGGGCCAATGCACAAGCCCTTGAGGCCATTAGAAGCACATTGCCTAAAGAATATCTTTTGCGTGTTTCTAACTTTGATTCCGCCTTTGCAGTGTGGAATTTGTTGACAACCACCATCACCTCCAAGCTTCAAGTGCCAAATCAACCGGAGGAGTCTAGTGGAGAATCCGACTCTCAATGCTTAATGATCCAAGGGAATGACTCCCTTGAGGTACATTCGGAACCCCACTTAGATTGTTATGATAGTGCTAGTTCTTCATGTAATGATTATGTTGATCCTCATGCTTTGAATGAAGAACTTTCCATAGTTTGTGAAAAACTTATTGAAAAATATAATGTTTTGAAAAAGAAGAGTCTAGGCATTATCAATGAAAATAAAAATTTGATTTCTAGACTGATGTTATTTTGCAAGAGAAGGATGGGATTGCTAATGAAAGGGATTCATTAAAATCTCAAC